>ML675603.1:102982451-103260638 GCA_007922155.1 Mesoclemmys tuberculata | reverse complement strand
ATACCAAGATACTAAAAATTTCACTCATTTTTTTCAATAATCCAAGAACTGATTGAAGTGAGCATGATATTAACAGTAATTTCAAAACATGGATTAACAACACTTCTTCAATAAAAGTACAATATTGACTAGTATATAGCTTGAGCAAAAGGGGAGAGGATGTTTTGTTGAACACTTTGTTGGAGCTTATATTCAACTCCTTCTCTACTTCTAAAATGTGCAATTAACCTGCTAATCTGCTTTTTTCCAAGTTCTACAATATACCAGTCCAGACAGTGGATAAGAGACTCTAAATAGCAAAGGGAGCCAAAAAAAATCCTTAGAACTTCGCTCACTTATAAACGTATAAGCTTAGTTGAATGTGCTAAATTTTAAGCTTCCAAAACAGTAGTGAAGTAGGTTTCAGTGCAGTGGAGAGTCTGAATTTATTCTTAGATTAGTTCTGGAATGAACAAAACTTTTTTTCCCCTTCAACGAGGGAAGAGGAGAGATGTAAATTCCTAACTAACACTACATCAGAAACATGGTGGGATCTCCTGGCTGGCATGAACATGTAGGAATGAAATCAGGAAGGCCAAAGCGCAAATGGAGTTGCAGCTAACAAGGGACGTGAAGGGGAACAAGAAGGGTTTCTACAGGTATGTTAGCAACAAGAGGAAGATTAAGGAAAGTGTGGGCCCCTTACAGAATGGGGGACGCAACCTAGTGACAGAGGATGTGGAGAAAGCTGAGGTACTCAATGCCTTTTTTGCCTCTGTCTTCGTAGCCCAGGTCAGCTCCCAGACTACTGCACTGGGCACCACAGAATGGGGAGGAGGTGAACATCCCACAGTGCTGAAGGAACAGGTCCAGGACTGTTTAGAAAGACTGGACATACACAAGTCCATGGGGCCAGATGCAATGCACCCGAGGGTGCTGAGGGAGGAGTTAGCTGATGTGATTTCAGAGCCATTGGCTATTATCTTTGAAAGCTCATGGCAACTGGGGGAGGTCCCAGATGACTGAAAAAAGGCAAATATAGTGCCCATCTTCAAGAAAGGGAACAAAGAGGATCCAGGGAACTATAGGCCAGTCAGCCTCATCTCAATCCCTGGAAAAATCATGGAGCAGGTCCTCAAGGAATCCATTTTAAAGGCACTTAGAGAAGAAGGTGATCAGGAGCAGTCAACATGGATTCGCCAATGGAAAGTCAGACCTGACCAACCCGATTGCTTTCTATGAAGAGGTGACTGGTTCTGTGGATGAGGGGAAAGCAGTGGACGTGATATACCTTGACTTTAGCAAAGCTTCTGATATGGTCTCCCACAGTACACTTATCAGCAAGTTAAAAAAGTATGGGTTGGATGAATGGATTACAAAATGGATAGAGAATGGATAGAGCAAAGGGCTCAGCGAGTAGTGATCAATGGCTCCATGTCTCGCTGGCTGCTGGTCACAAGTGGAGTGCCCCATGAGTCGGTCCTGGGGCCGGTTTTGTTCAACATCTTCATTAATGATCTGGAAGAGGGAGTAGATTGCACCCTCAGCAAGTTTGCAGATGACACTAAGCTAGGGAGAGTGGTAGATACCCTGGAAGGGAGGGATAGGATACAGAAGGACCTAAGCAAATTGGAGGATTGGGCCAAAAGAAATCTGATGAGGTTCAACAAGGACAAGTGCAGAATCCTGCACTTAGAATGGAAGAATCCCATGCACACCTACAGACTGGGAACCGACGACCAAGCAGCAGTTCTGCAGAAAAGGATCTGGGGGTTACAGTGGATAAGAAGCTGGATATGAGTCAGCAGTGTGCCCTGGTTGCCAAGAAGGCTAATGGCATATTGGGCTGCATTAGTAAGAGTATTGCCAGCAGATCACGGGAAGTGATTATTCCCCTATATTCTGCATTGGTGAGGCCGCATTTGGAGTACTGTGTCCAGTTTTGGGCCCCCCACTACAAAAAGGATGTGGACAAGTTGGAGAGAGTCTGGCGGAGGGCAACAAAAATGATAAGGGGGCTTGAGCACAAGACTTATGAGGAGAGGCTGAAAGAACTAGGCCTGTTTAGTCTGCAAAAGAGAAGAATGAGGGGGGATTTGACAGCAGCCTTTAACTACCTGAAAGGGGGTTCCAGGGAGGATGGAGCTAGGATGTTTTCAGTGGTGGCAGATGACAGAACAAGGAGTAATGGTCTCAAGTTGCAGTGGGGAAGGTCTAGGTTGGACATTAGGAAAAAGTTTTTCACTAAGAGAGTGGTGAAGCATTGGAATTGGTTACCTAGGGAGGTGGTGGCATCTCCATCTTTAGAGGTTTTTAAGATGAGGCTTGACAAAACCCTCGGCGGGATGATTTAGCTGAGGATGGTCCTGCTTTGAGCAGAGGGTTGGACTAAGACCTCCAGAGGTCCCTTCCAACTCTAATATTCTATGATTCTATTCTATGAAGGGACTTCAAAAAAAGATGTAAATTAATACGTTTAAAAAAAAATTTAAAAATCTATCCTCAACCCACCTTATGCCAACAATATAGAGGTCAGCTTAGGAACAGGTACAGGGTAGGCACTGGAATGTGAGAGACTACCAGATCACAGAGAACAGCTAGCAAAGACAATATCCCCAGAGTGCACCATGTGAAAACTGTAGCAAAGCATAGATGTTTTACACAGCTCTAAGAAAGAAGGGAAGGCATTTTCCTTTTGAAACATAAGGCACCCACACTCTTAGTAAAGAGACTCCCTAGCTACTATGTGACAGTAGTCTTCCTTAAAGCACTGAATCAATCAGTGGGTTGTAGAATCCATAAAGGCTTGTGACTCTTGAAATATTGTTAAAAAGTTTCTTTCAGGTAGATGGGAAATACTTGTCACCCAACTTGAGTGGAGAAGAGCTTCATTTATTTCAGACGGACTGACATATGACAAGGGTAGGGAAACCATCTGAGATGTAGATGTGAGATAACAGTTTATGAAAGTAATGAGTTAAAGCAACCATCTTATTTTTGGCTGAACATCCAGGAAAGGTGTTAGAAGAATCTGAATGACCCATCCGACCAAGCAAAAGGGGAAATACACACAGAACACACACACGCACACACCTGCTCCCCACTGAGAAGGTTCCTCATGACTAAAAGTTCAAAGGGTGGGCCTCTGAAGGTGTTAAGAACTAGATTAAAGTCCAAAGTAACTGGAGGGGAGGGTGGGGAAGTACTACTGAGTTTTCGCTTCCACTTATCCACAGCTTCAAATCTATCTTGAGGTGGGACTTACTTTGCTACATAAGGGTTCCAAATCAGTAGGCTTAAGTTGCAGTGATCCAAAAGTCAGGACTTTGGTCAGTCCAGCCTAAAATAACCCCAGGAATTGTTGCATTTAAATGTACTTAGCTGCCTCTCTTTGCACCAGTTCCAACACTAAAACTGCAGAAGCAGGCATCTGCGTCACTTGGTCAGAGAAGCCCTTTCCCCACCATTTGCAATTGATGCAAGTCAGATTGACAAACATATGGGTCCTCATGTAGTAGCAGCACTGGAACAACAGGTTCTGACTTAAAGGGACAACTTTGAGAGCACAACTGAGATTCTGACAAATCTGAGAGAGAGATTCAGCCACTCCAAGAGCTGTTCCTAGCTCAGTCCAAGTCAACCAGATATTTTCTGCAGAGTCCTGTCAATCACTTGCAAAAAAGAAACACAAATGAAGTCAAACTTCCATGAATGACTACATTATTCACCAACAGTTCCCTTAATCAGGAGAAGACAATTATCAACATGCATTTCTAGCACAACCATTACCTAGGAATCTACGTATCAAAGAATTTTTGCTTTATTACTGACTTCTGTAGTATCTGAACACTTCTGAAGTTTAAAAAAATTCTCTTCCATACCCAACAGGAAGGAGTAAATTGCCTAAATGGGATACACATTTTAAGGTTTTTTTTTTTTTAAACTATGAAATGGTTGTGGGACAGTTAAGGCAAAGAAATGTGTCTTATATTTAGTGCAATCTGTGGTCATTCTCTCCTCTGTCAGCAAAGTTCCACAATCTTGGTCCAGCTTTCTTCCCCTATTAGACAACACAATCACCATGTGCATTTACAAATATCTATTTTCCAGATGGCAAAACTAAGATACAGAGAGTTTAAGTGATATGACCCAAGGTCACAAATGAAGAGTGTGGCAGAAATGAGAATAGAACCGAAGGTCTCCTAAATCCTATTTTTCAGTTACAAGAACATTAATCCTCTTCTTCAGATATTGCACTGTCAGTTTGACTCTTCTTTGGTTTGTATGTTTTAAGTCAGAAAACACGCAAGCGTGGTCTGGCCATGAGCTATCAGAGTTCTCTCCACTAACCACAATCAACCATGATACCAGAGTGGCCAAACTTACTGATCTCCTTGCTGGGCAGAATCCTCTAGCCTCACCACCCTGCTGCAGGGCAAATGCTCCAAGCCCCTGTCCGGTAGGCAAAGAATGGGAGCGGGGCGGGCACAGAGGGTGCCACAAGCCGTACTTCAATTGTAAGAGAGCCGCATGCAGCTCACAAGCCACAGTTTGGCCAATCCTGCACTATACTGTAGCAGAAATAAGCCTCACCTCAAAAACCCTGCTTCTTTGATGACCGCTGCCCAACTGGGGAAGAAGTGCATGTGGAAGGAGACAAGAAAAAATAGGGCAGACTGCTGCAGAATTGTGTCTAGACAGTATATGATAATTTCAGCTCTTAAGAAAATGAAAGAAGGGCCAGACGGAGCTTTGATAGCATTGGCAAGCAACTAAAAAGTCAAAACGATGTGACCACTCAAAATGACACTCATAGAAATATGCCCACATGAGCTGCTGTGACATTGTGCACTTCCTGGTATGTCCAAGTTAGGCTGATGTCCTCTGCCTCAAAGCAGAAATTTGGGCCTTCAGCATAAAACCCAAAAATTTCAGTTCTTAAAGAACACTCATGCCACAACCGTATAGTTTTCAGCATAACTGAACCCTGCCAACTGTTAGGTGCATGTCATTCATTTCACACATTTAAGGTATGAATAGACAAAATAATTCTTTCATAAAAGGTGTTAAGACCAGCTGGACCTGCCCCATAAGACCACTGCCAGGGTCCCTCTTCAACTAATATTTCATTTTACATTGTTTAATTTCAATTGGTGATGCAAGTTTGTCAACCTCAGCTTCTCAATTTACTCTTTCAGGAAGCTAACATACCAGAAACTAATGCACTGCAGCAGCACCTCCATGTTGTATCTTATGATATCTAGCTCTCTTTCCACTTACAACACTTTTTCCTAAAGTTAAAATTAATGCACAAAAATTTACAAAGAGGAATCTAACAAAATTTGAAGGACACAAAAACCAACACTGAAATTTCACACCAAAAGTCTATGGTGGGTTGGGATAGATCTGTGTCAAATTATGAACTCTAAGTTTTACTAGGAATGAAGACATGTCTGGACATCTCAAAAAAACAACCTATTATTCTGCATTCAGACAACTACCCTATGTGCAGAAAAGGTATTGACACCTCACTGAAAAACTTAAAAAAAAAAAAAAAAAAAAAAAAGCATCAAGGACTACAATTCAGAGCCACCAACTGTCTCCTAATTGCACTGTTGGCCCACCCACATGAAACAAAGGCTCTTCTACAAAGGGGCAAGCATGAAAGAGGAAGGAGGGTGAAGGCAGGAGCTTCTCAGTTGGGCATATAATACAAAACAGAGACCCTACTTAAGAACAGGGTTTTACACTGTGTGTGTTGGAGAAGGGGTCTGACCATCACCACACAGAAGGACCGGGAGGTGGAGAACTATGTCCAGCATGAAATGCTGACAAGCCTCAGACTTGTAGAAGGAGGGAAATCAGACATGGAGAGAGTGTGTCATGACTTTTGGATCTTTTCAAAGATCTCTTTTGAAGGAACTCTTGAGTGTGTTTGGATTTAAAGTCTCTATGGTTAAGAAATTCCTTTGCTAAGCCTGTGGTTCCTTGCTTTCCTGCCAAGCTGTCCCCAAAAGGGGGAAACTAGAAGCCCAGGCTGCCCAAGCCAAGGTAGAGCTCAGAGGAAGCACATGAAAGCAACTGATAATTCAGGAGGTCTCAGACTCTGGTTTGGAGATGTAGGGTAGTTGGGCAACAACATCCTACAACCGAAAGAAGAGTGTCAGGCAAGAGTTCTAAGCCTGAGGCTATGCCCTCTTGTCCCAGAGCTAGAAACAATGACTAGACTCTACCTTGACACAGTTGGCTTAGAAGTACGTGGAATCCAGTGATTGGGTCCACTTGCAACAGAACAGTGACAGCACAGTGGAGTACAGGGCCATATTGTAAGACAAGCAATCCACATTTTAGAGAGAGAGAGAAAAAAAAAAAAGAGGGATTTATTCCCAGTTTTAAGTAGATTTCAGAACACAATCTTAACTATGAAACTGCTAATAATTATGGCAATATTTACTTTTCTGCAATTCTCCTTCACAGCACTGCCTCTCCTTTCCCAATTAAAAAAACAAAACAAAAAATCAGAGCTCCCACTGCTTTTTAGACATAGATGAATTCAGTACTCATAGAAGATGCCCTAGGGACTGGAAGATAAGAAAAGAAATTCAAATAAACACAGCAAGAGCAGCAGTAATGCAAGCTTCCATATGTCTCCACAATAGTGTGCTAAACTCTGACCTAGAGCAATAAACTAAAGGGGCTAAAAAGTAGTGTGGCCTCCATTCAGTTCTTGGCTTTTCAGGCTGCCAAATGCAGTGTTTGTTTTTCATGAAATCATCCATCTCTTGGGAAATGGAATGAAGTAAAAAAGGAGAGAAGAGTGATCCTGCCTATAAAGTGGTACCATCTCATAAGTCAGATACCAAACCTTAATTAAAAATACAAGCAAGGAACAACTGAGTTATAAACTGCATACCTCTGAACTCTGAAGGGGTTCTCCCATTGACATAAGTAATCACCTCCCCTAGACGCAGAAGCTAAGTCAATGGAAAAACTCTTCCACTGACCTACTGCTATCTGTGCTGGGAGTTAAATTGACCTAACGACATCACTCAGGACTATGAATTTTTCACATCCCTGAATGATGTAGCTGTGTCAACCTAAATTTTTAGTGTAGATCAGACCTACATCCAAGAGAAGTCTTCTCTCCTCCACATTTGAAGTAATACACATCTCATTCAAAACTGACTCCAAAAGTTCACTTCCTCTAGATTTCTTCCACTATTCAGGATGTTTTAACAGTAGGTTTTGGTGATGAGACTTGAATTTTAAAGAAAATGCTAACATACAAATGCTCAGTAAGGAACTACAGGGGAAACAAACTATGGCTAATAGGATATCTTACCATATGATGGTGTGTTTACTGTAACCCAGAACCTAGCTACTACCAGGTTTGAAGAACTGCACCAAATACTTGTCACGGTGTGTTACCCATTTGAAGATCAGACTTCTGCCTCAGCAACTGGGCAAGAAAACTTGGTGACACATTTGAGTATGTCCTCTCCACCAAGAATAAGTGGCTGATATAATGTAATTTTTATACACACAATTAATATTTACTATTTATAAAAGCTACAATGAAAGCTATTATTTATGCACTATTAGTAGCTTTAGCATGAATCTAGATTGGGAACATATTCTTTCTTGCTTGTAGTTTTGGGCTTTTTTTTATTGCCATCTTAATTCTTTTTCCTTAAAAGATGCTTCCACATGCTGTTTCATGAGGATCCAAAGGTAGTTGGGCAGGGACATGGTACTCTTTTTCTGACATCTAGAACTGACAACTGATGGTAAGCTTTGGGGATATCACCTGACAGAATTGTAACTCTTCAGTTCTCCTCTGTTTTTTTTAATGTGTCAGTCTGTACTTTCAGTTTGCCAGTTCAGAGCTGAATAAGTGTTTTGTTAACAGAACCCCGTCTAGCCTTAGAATGCTGATTCTCAGAAACCAAAGTCAGTAATTGAATTGAAGCACCTTCCAGTTCCATTTTGACAGAATATTTTAAAAAACACTTTATAAAGCACCTTTAATAGAATTTTTCATCAATTAGTTCATTCACAAAGATAGAAATTAAAACGGCTATTACTGATCAACAGCTCAAGGTAAGAACTCTCCTGTGACGTGGGCAGGCCTTCTGAGCAAATATTTTCCATTCAGTAAACACCAGTTTTAAACACTACAACTAAACAAAATGAATATCACAAGTTTCCTTACAAATTCCATCCTTGGATGGGAAGGTTTATTAGAAGGAAAATAACTAGTACCTGTCCAGGTTATAACAGATACTCTATTGAAAAGAGATAGATTCCTCTTCCTGTAATACGCATCCTAGACTGCTGCAGTATGCTAATGGCATTATAGTTAAGATAGAAAGCACTTTTATTCCAAATCTCCATTCTGAATTGCTTATATCAGAAGTATATTGTTGATCTCATCACAATGAATCCACTGCCACAAATTAGATCATTATCCGCAGCATCGGGGAAGGGTAAAAAGAAACAATGATCTCTCCCAGAGCATTCAATCTGCTATTGTTGCCTATCACAGTTGTGTCAAGGGGAAAGAGAAAAAGCTTTCCAAAGGAAGACACGTTTTGGAAGTAAGAAATGGCAAAACTTCTGGAAAGCAAGCAGCAAATTGATAATTTCTGGCATGGGAGTAAGGGAAGAAAAAGGTCTCACATTAGAAGCATGTAGGATACAAGGAAAAAAGGTGGTACATGAATAAAGCATTAGAGATTACTGAGAGTTACCGTGGGGTCAAGAGAGTAAGTCAGAAGAGGGTATCAGAGGTAGATCCTAGGGTGTGGGTGGGATATAAAGTTACACAATCAGACAACTAGCCAGTTCCACCCGGATGAAATGAAGTTAGTATCAAATAAGCAGCCAACGGCTCTTACATCTCAAAAAGATTGAAGCTGGCTCTTCCAGACTCCATAACAAACCAGTGGCAAGAGGAGAACACAAGCAAAGAAAGAGTGGGCATATTTTTTCTTCATTTTGATACTCCAGATCCATTATCAGCTGAATATCTTTTCTCCATTGGATTTCTGAAATGGACTTCATATCACGCACGACATGTTATTTTCAAGTAGCACAGGAGGAGTGCAGCAAAAATCTATCAGAGCAACAGATACCACTTTTCCGCCATCCATTCCAACATACATACTATAAGATGATCAAATAAGCTTCATATTGAGAATAGATAAAATGGAACACTGACATCCCAATCCTGCAAACACATATTTCCTTAATTTTACGCACATGCTTGAAGTTAAACATGTGCATATTCACATAACAGTGGCCTAAAAAGTATTGAGGACTTATAGTTTCTGACCTTAACCTCCTCAAACAGTTACTCTAGCAAAGACCTATCCCTTCATTACTGCTCAGTTTTAAATTGCATTTTAAGTACTATTCAGGCAGAGGGGCATTTCTAATAAATTAGTAACTGGCTGGGAAGTTGAAAGCCTAATTATTAATTATGTCAGTATTTTAAACTCCCCCCTAGTGTTATTCTTTCATAATGGCTTTTTTTTAGAAGTGAGAATGGTGGTAACATGTATCAGCAAACTTAAGTGATTTCCTGTAGAGCAATCTCTATTTTTTTCACTTCCAAAAATTTTGTCATTACATTAATAATGAGCAACTGACTCAAAATAATTAAGTACAGTAAAGGAGGTGAGGGACCACACTTAAGACAATTGATTTGTGAAACTGTAATTAATAAATAAAAGTCCATTCTTTGAGAAATGATATAAAGAAAGTCTCACAAGGTTTTTTGTCTGGTCTGTGAGGAGGAGACACTGGTTCTATATGAAAAACCCCAAATTCAAAACAAACTTGAAGCCTCACGCTTCCCAGACAGCTAGAGGCTAGGTGAGTTACAAGATATCATGTTTGATCTCTAGTAATACAGGAGGGAAAGAATGTCATTAAAGGTGTCATTAAGATGGAAGCCCTCATTCAGACAGCTCTTATTGTCAAGCAAGAATGCAGTCTGATGACATCAGGTAGAAATAACAGAAGAAAGCACTGGTTACTGAAGTTTTGTTATTATACATTTCCGTAAATTCAAACTAACCAAAAAAAAGACTAACAACTGCTCAGTTAGCCAGAAGAGAAGAACAATTTGTCTAACAATCTCTAGTAGGAAGTTACCTATGTATTAAATTATAATAGCAGCTTTCCTATTATTGGTTTTAATGTTTATTATATTTAAACCCTTAAATAAAAATGTAAATAATGTTGCTTCGTAACTAGAGAGTTAGCTATTTATAATCATACTATATCATAATCTTTCCCCAAAGTTAAGATTAGTTGTATGGAACCAAGGAAGTTGAGCCAGATTTTCTTTTTAAATTGCAGAGAAACAAGACTCTGCAGGGGAGGCAACCTTAAATGCACACAGTTCACAATGTGCACATATTAGCTTTACTTGAAAGTTAAATTGCAATTATAGCTGTGTTTAAAAAAAAAAATGAAATGTATGGTTTACATTTCACAATTTTAACAATGTTTGAAAAGGCTCAAAATGCCAACACAAAGATTAGTGCTTGGACAAGTTTATGGAGATTTCATTTTCACATAAAATGGTGAAACAAAGCAATTGAAATACAGGTTACATAAGCACTCAAAACCTTTTTTAAAAAAACAATTACTTACAGTAAACTTACAGAAAATTTAGAATTGTGAAGTTTACACATAAGAAAAACATATTACATTACCTTTTTATGTTTAACTCCACGAAAGTGTGACTGAAGGCTTATGGAACTCATACATGGAACTCTACAAACCTAAAGAAATTAATTACAAAGTAGCTTTCAGTTATGCTACAGACAACTTTAGTACAAAAATTCTGTTGTACGAGCACAGCAAATAGGTTTGCAGTTTATGGACTAAACCCTTTCATTATATTTTACTATTTAAGAAACTAGCAAATGCTTCTTGGAAGGAGGCATGAGTGCAAAATTTAAAGAAAGACACCAGTGAATGACAAAGCAGTACATAATCTAATCATATTAAACCTACTTATATATCTGGAAAGTGAAGATATAAAAAACCAGCACCAGATCTGTGTAAACAGTTTAAAAAGATTTTTTTTTAACTTGTGTCAATTAACTAGTTTATGGAGTCATCCGTCCTCTCCTCTCCTCCCCCCTCCCTCCCCTGGATTTTTGACTGCAGCCTTTTAACATGGTAAATTCCACACTGTTCTACAAAGTAGTGGTAGGCGGTCTGTATTGAAATAGATGATCACATGATGCAAATGGCATGGAGAAGGAGCTGTAAACAAGAAGGGCTGCTACACCAACACATTATTTATCATAAGATCTCAGAGTATGGTCAACACAAAAACTGTTTACTGTTAACACAAAACAATGACTGAAGGAAGACATCAAATCTAGCAATATTTCCTGCTGTGTTTAGAGGCAGCGTAACTCCTTTATTGACGCCAGCTCAAAGAGGCAGAAAAAGGAGGCAGTTGAGGCCTTGGTTTATTGCTTCTAGGAATCACAGAGCTGGAAATGTATCATCTGCTGGATCTGTTTCTCCTGATATAGATATTTCGCCTCACTCAAGGAACTCCATCAGAGGGGTAAAATGGGTAAAAACTTCACATACTTCAGCAGGATCAACTTAGTGGATTTAGCTTTACACTTGAATATGCAGCACAGGAATCTGTAACATCAACATGGACGCTAATACTATACAAATACTGCACAACTAGGACTCCACTCTGGGTGACCTGAGGCTGAAGCCTTTCTGGTTTGGCTTCTTATCTGATTAACAGAAAGGTATGAAAGACACTCAATGATTTCAGGCACCCTCTAGGATTCAAGAGTTCACAGGAACATTGCAGAGGAAATCTTGCAGTCAAGTCAGTCATACTCATCCTTGAAAGACATGGAGCAAATGATCTCTATTGTCTCCTGAAACAACTTGGGGACAAATATCAAAAACAAAGATCCCAAGTCACAAATTAGATGAATTAATCCAAAAAGTGGAGAAGATCTATCTTCTAATTGGGAGGAAATGAATTATTGTAACAATGATCACAAGCTATTTCAATTCAGCACCTGAAGGAATAGGTTCCTAGTAGACAGCAGAATGAGGGTGTTAAGATTACACCCCCCCCCTTAAGAAATTAAATATGAGGCATAACTAGAAGTGCTTAACACTCTGGTATTCCCCCACTGGGAGAATGACCAACATTTAATTACTACATATCTAATTTTTGTGTTTGCTTTCTGGCTCTCTTGCAGGCTACCAGCATCATCTACATTAGTGAAAAGGTTACCTGGTTCCTGCACTTTGTTCCCTAGGGGCTAGTAAGTGAAGATCATAATATTGCATTGTATGACAGACTTATGTTTAGGAATAAAACAAACTCAATATATCACACAAAACTATGTTATATAACCCATACTTAAAAAGCCACTGAGAAATATGCTCACCTCACAATAAAATATCTTTTTGTCAGATTCTTGTTTAGTATCTTCTGGTTTAGCATCATCTTTGTTGGTGGTGCTCATCTTGAAAAGGTGGGTCAGAGCACTTTAAAAAAACCAATGAATCCACATCTTATTTACACATTTATTTTTTCATCTTAAAACTATTAGTGGAATACCCATGTGTAAATTAATAGATACTTGAACTACAGAAAACATCTTAACAGAACTTCTAACACAAAGCAAATGCAATTTCTACTGTGATCCTAATTCTGCAATATTTTTACCACAAAAGCAGGGGATGAACAAATTAGTTAAAGTCCAGTAAGCTACTAAAAGCAATTTGATCTGATATCTTCAGTATAGCTATATTAGACATATACACTTCTTTTTAGTCATCTGTACAGTTTTGTGGTTTAAAATCTTTTACAAATTAAGACAAGGAACACAATTCACTAAATTCATTTTCTTTAAAAAGCTTGACTGCTCTATCACCACACTTGCTTCAGTTATATTCGGGCTTTTCTGAATGCAGGAGATGCACTGGTTTTTTAATTAAAGGTGTGACAATTAAACCTATTTAGTTAAAACTAGTGCAACTTTGTGTCTTGACACTCTCATCACATATGTGCAAACTCAATTAATCAAATATTGGTTTAAGTTGACAATCAATATGTGCCTGTTATTCAAGTGTTGATTTCAATACAACGAAATTCTAAGTTTGTTCACTGGAAAAAGCACTATTGCTATACTAGCTGAAAATTTATTTCAATTCCATGTAAATATCCATGGTGCCTACATTTTTCTATAAAATTGCTCACATTCAACTCATTTGCATACAACTATGTGCCAAGTTATTTGCATTTTATTCTGTTTTACTAAAAATAAAAGTATCATGCATATGTTAGTTAAGGTTATAACTGGCAATCAGTGATAGCTTTCAAGCCCAAACGAGACAAAACAAGCAATAAACGGAAAGTTATAATTTCGTGTTTATTTTTTACTCCATCCTTTTCTATATTAGAAGTGAAGTAATGATTTGGAAAGGCCACTATTAGTCATCATTAGTAAATGTAGCCATTATTAATCAGTTTTAGTAAATCCTGCCATCCCAATGAAGAAACATTAACATAATCAATGCAGTGATATATTCAATTATTAGATTTGAAATATTTTCAGTGTTTGATGGTTAACAGGAAACAAGAAATCATTATCCATTCACTGAAACCAACGTTTACCAATCTTCCAGGGGACATCTCCCTGTCCCCCAAGGGGAGCTAGCTAGCTGGCGATGGTGACAGTTACCTTTCACCACCAGCACTGGGCTGAGACCAAGAGATCAGTCCAGCACATTTGGGTGGTGGCAGAGATCACAGGTATCTCCCCGCAGGACTGTGGCAGTGGATCGCTGCCACACAGCAGGAGCCACTGCAACCACAGTTCTCCAGGGGCGTTGAGCAGGCACCGGTTACCGGCACACAGCACCGGGGGGCTCCTTTCCAACCCCTGAATTATACAGCACTATAGAAAGGCGCCACCAGCCCAGGGACAGCTCAGAGCCTCGGGCCAGAGGGGACAAGAGGGAGGCAGAGGAACTGTTTGCTACAAAGAGAAGAGCCACGGTAAGTGACCAAGCAGCCACCAGGGCGGTCCCCGCTGCCTGCCCCCCGTGGCCTGCCCCCAGCCCCTCTCCCCAAAACGTAACCCCGGCGCCCCCCCTCCGCGTGCCCAGCCCCCCCCAACTCACGCAGACGCGGCCAGGGCGCCCCTGACCCGCGCGCTCCACTCACCAGCCGACGCCGGGAAGCCCCCGAGCCCCGAAAAGGAAAAACAGCCGCGACAACCCCTCACTCCAGAGACTGCGCAGCTACATCCGGGCACCCCGACCCAACTCGGCACGGAACGTCACTTCCGCCCCCAACAGCAGAGGCCGCGAGACCACAACGCACGGCCCGGCTCTGGTAAGAGAGAAAGGGGAGACGAGGGATTGACGGTGGGCGGGACTCCTTGCCAGCCAATGGGAGAGACTCTTACGATCAGCCAATGGGGAGAAGGGAGGAAGACTCTGCCAGCCAATAGGAGTGGAGGCGCGGGATACTAGCTCCGTACCTGCTATAACTGCCAGTACTGTGGCACATGCGGGGAGCCTGTGTATGCCCTTGCTGCTTCCGGGCAATTCCCGCCTTGCTCCTATAAGCCTCCCCCGCCCGCCTCCGAGCCGGGATGCGGGGAGGGGCGCGCGGGGCTCTGTCTTGTTGTCTCTGGGCGCTGCTTCCTTCCCCCCCCCCCCCCCCCCGGGCCAACTGCCGCGGCGCGCCTGAGGGAGGCTGTGAGCGCAGCCGGGCCTGGCAAGGCAGCGGCCCCCCCGCAGCGGGCGCTGAGCAGCGCCCGTGGGTTGGTCACCGCTGGTTCCGCCTTGGCTGTGCCGCGCCGGCTCTGTCTGTCTGTCTGTCTGTCTGTGTCTGCTTCCCGGTGCCAAGGAGCCGGGGAGGGGAAGGACGAGAGCTGCCGACCCGGGCTCTTACCACAAACCGCACAGCGCCGGGGGCTGCTCTCGCAGCCCGGCTCCTGGCCTCCCGTTCGTCGGGGGCGGTCTCCGCTGTGAGTTTCTCTCGCCCCCTGCTCGCGGAGGACGCCTGGCCGAGGCGATCCCTCGCGTCAGCAAGCCGCGGAGAAGAGCCCAGGACTTCCCTTACACCTTCCGGGCGCCTGCCATTGATGTCTGCGTTAGGGCTGCCCTTCGGCGTGACAGGAGCAGGCAAATGCTTCCACACACTTCAGGTCTGGTTTTGGGTCGTTGCCGTGGGCTTTGCTCTGTTTGCGTTTCCAGTGTGTGTTGGGCGCTGGGCATGTGACCTTGCCATTTCATTTCCTGGTCACAAACCAGCCTCAGGGAAGTGCTAGTACTGCTTACTGTAACTCCAGAGAGTTGGCTTTTCGGTATCTGGAGAACAAATGGGGATTGGATATACTCTCAGGATCCTTACCAGCCAGTGTTTATTTTGCGCGCACACACATTGCTGCTGCTGTCGTTACCTCTTTAGAAAACATCCAACCGTGTCAGTACTGTGTTGCTTCACTGGCAAACTGTCCATGTAGATTGTTGTGCATGTTGGTATACAAACATGGTATGGCACCATGCCAGGCCATGGAAAGGGAACAAAGATGTCTCCGATTCACCTTACCGTTGTGCAGTTTGAATTTACCTCTTAGTAAAAGCTAGTGTTTTGCTAATTTCACTCGGCTTTTTAGTGTTTAGACCGAAAAGAAAGAGACATGAAAAATAATCACTCCAATATATTCATTTAAAAGTAAATATTTATTATCAAATGCTTAATTTTACATTTCTAAACAGTATTAAATGCAAATTCTAAGAAATACATGCAAAAGCTTTCTAAACGCTGTGTGGAAAAGTACAAAAATTACATTCTCGTGCACATGTATTAAAATGATGAAAATCTAGTAACTTCATTTTAATGAAACATTGTTCTTTCAGAAGAAAATTCCAAAATATAAAATGTGTATATTTCTTGCCTGCTTTTAATTAGCTTGCTATCAGTATATTTTTTCAGTCTATTACAATTGTTGTATGCAAAGCAGCAGGCTTTTTAAGACCACATATCAAAAGTTTACAGTTTATAGTTAGTTTGGGAAAATGAAACTCAAACTAACATTTAAGGCACAATTTCAAAAGTGCCACCTATCCATATTTGCATGTGTAAATATGTACTTTCAGGAGAAAATGAATAGTTGGTATAACTACCTGAATTGCATACATAAATGTCCACTTAGCGCACACGTGTTTCTTGGCATCCACAAATTGGTACTTTTACAAATAATGCTGGTGCAGTTAAGGATGCTTTTTTCAAAATTATGCCCCTTAAAATCTGGAACCATGTGATACCCTTCTGAAGAAAAGAGTGTTTAGACTAAAAATGTTGTAGATCGCTATGTTCTATGGGTATGATTTTGCGCCCACTGGGTCCTTTGACTTTAGCAGTAGTAGGCTTGGACCTTATTATGGCAGCAAAACTTCTACCAGATTATTCCCTTTTTCAGTCATGAACTGTGTTTTTCTTTGCTGATCTGGGTGTGAGTGGTTTTTGTTTCTGTTTTATGCACCTAAGTCACATGTTGCAGCCAAAAGCTAGTCCCATGTATATGGCTAGATTTAAACATTTTTTCATAGTTCTTTATAGTTTGTGCCAATCCTAAAACATGCAATGATCTTCCAGAAAATACAATACATAACTTTGTATAGTGTATTCCATACATTCTCTCATAAATGGCTTTACATAATTAAAATATGCGATTGCACAGTAAAAATTAAAAGGGAAAGGAAAGATAATGAGGTAAAAGCAAGAGAAGAGATGGCTTTTAGATGTTTGAAAATAAATACAATGTCAGTTAGGCTCATAAATACCCACCATCTGAAACAGTCTTATTGTATTACAGAAAGTTCTTGCATCAACAATGATAGAATTGTGAAGATAGAGAACACTGGTGTTGGGTGAGTGAATGGAACAGAGAATGGGAGTAGACAAAGACAAGATCCACAGGAAGGTTGTAGCAATATCTTGAAGGCAGAGGAAAGCAATTTAGAATTAATAACTGAAAAAAGACAGGGGAGTTATTTGGGGTTGTCAATGATTTGACTGTGTATTTGTATGTGTGAAAAAGAGACTAGCAACATTCTACACCTGATGGCCTCTGAAGAGAGTCCAGAGTTGCAAAGCACTGTGAGAAGATCACTGGATGGATAAGGATTTCAGTAGAGGCAGACAGTTTTAGAGCTAGTGATATGCAGATAAACAGTTGAAGTAGGAAAGTTCAGGGTCAAGGATGTTGCCAAATTTAAGGATAGCGGAGGCAACGGGAGATTGGGATAAAGAAATGCAATGATATTAGGTTTAAAGATGCTTCTCTTGCCATAGAGAAAAAATTCACTCCAATATTTAGCTGGAAAAAGTTCAGATAAAACCCCAAGTTTATTTTGTCAAGACAGGGAGGTGCACTTTTTCATCAGAGATTCACTTTACATGAAGAGTAAAATATCAGCAGTGTAAAAGTGGTAGCTAAGAGCTTGCCTACACTTGAAAGGGTTTGCTAGATACACCTGTAGAGCTATGCTGGCAATACTTCCCTCCCAGTGGAGATGCAACTTGTATGAGCAAGATAGTTCTTTAGCTGCGATAGTTTAAAGCAATTCCTTGGGTGGAGTAAGCTGCACCAGCAAAAGGACTTTTTGCCAGTGTAGTTGTTTCTACACTAGGGCTTTTGCCAGTGTACACGTGTTGATCAGCAGTGGGGAAAAGTCATACCCCTTGACCAACATAGCTATGCCAGCAAAACTTTTAAGAGTAGATCTGGCTTAAGTTTAAAGTTAGAGATAAAATTAGAGGGAGAGAAAGTAGGCAGAAAAGGCCAGAGGGCCAAGTTATAGAAGGAGAAACCATTGTAGAGACAAAGGGCCTTTTAATAGACAAGAGCAGAATAATTTGAGGAAGGAACCCAAGTTCCCTGGTTAGTTTTAGAGGCTGTTCGGCACTCAAGGAGAATGGGGAGGAAGAGCATTTTCAGTAAAAGGAATGTTGTTGACTATATAGAACTGAAATTGCTCTTCCCTGTAACCAGAATCTAGATGGAATACTGTCAGTGAGATTATTGTTTGAGCACTGACTGGAGAACTGAGAAATTGTTACCTTTCCAAGCTCTTGCTGAGAAAAATCCAATTAAAACTGGAGCAATACTTAAGAGTGTTGTTGTCTAACTTATTTCTTAAAAATCTCCCCTTTAACCAGAGGTATTAAGGAATATATCGGAAGTAAAGGAATGGTGATAGGCACTGAGGGTAAAGTGATAGGCTAGAGGGTTAACAGTTCCCTAAGAAATAGTTTAATACAGCTAGGGGAGGGAGCGGGAGACAGAACCTAAATTCTGCAGCAATGTTTCTGAATTCTGTGGTACTCTGATGTGGCAGACTGGCAGTTCAGTGACAATTTCATTTAAATTTTAAAAATGTAAGTTTTAAATTAAATATAAAAATGAGTAATACAAGTTCAGTATATTAACCACTTTTACTTATTTTGATATAAAATTCTATTTATTTTCTGCTGTCCTAACACTTGCAGCTTTTGAGATATAGTTCAGACTGCATAGAAGAAGTTATAAGCATGAAGCTGGAGGTTTTGACAATTGTGTAGGGGGCATCTGAGACTTCTTACACCTAGAGAGACATGGGCCGCAGTTTGAGATTGTTGGGTAAGTACGTTAGCTGGATGTTTCTGCTCAATAATCAGCAACTGAAGTAGTCAATAGTGCTGACATCTCAATTGCCATCCTTAGGTTTCAGAGTTAACCAGATGAGATGCACAGGGCCAGTTCATGCCTCACAGAGTTATTGTTTCAAGCTACAGAATGAGGGAGAACACTGCAGTGGTTTACACTCAGCCCATCTTTTCAAGGTCTCCTTTGCAACTGCAAGGTTTAGAAAGTTAATTATTTAGAAAAAATAAAATGTTGGATTCTCAGGTACATTCATTGCCCATAGAATTGTACTTCATGGTGAATTCTGTGGTCACAGAATACAGGGGAGCCTGGCTGTTGTAAATCAATTTTTGTCTTAAATCTACTTTCCTTTCTAAAAATCAGAGGAAGTGCTTGTGCTTTCACCTATATGTGAAAATAAATAAATAAATCCCAAACCCTGATTTTTTTGTGCAACCTTTTGTTTTTGTGCAAATCATTCATAATTTGTTCAGTGTTGTTCAATGCAACAAATATTTTAAACTAAATTTAAAGAAAGTAGAATTAGGCATCTTGCCTAATTGCTGTCATAAGTTGTGAAGAACTTATTTTAGAGATACGCATTCTGCATAGCAAAACTATTGCTGCTCATCTCACATTTTGCTTATTTCAGATACACAATTTCTATTCTAGTCTGTGTATTCACACAATATTGTTACTCAGTTAATGCACAGTGAATGCATTTTGTTCATCCCGGGAGCACAAGACTTTAAAGATAATGCCACATGATGTTTCTCCTTTAATTTATAAACTGGCTTCTCTTTTAAATGGTTATGTGCTCACCTGAACTGGGTACAATTTTCTTTTTAAATTCATGAACAATAAAAGAGTAGATTAGAGTTGCGAGATCACACTGACACCAGTGGTGGTATTGTTGTGCTCTATATTGTCACATATTCATGTAATTCTCGTTGTAATTTGTCAGCTTATGTACCCAAAGTCCTTCAAGCACCTTTACATATCTACATAAAGTTCCTGAATGCCTGGGGATCTTTTATGTAGCTGAATGATGTGAAAACACACATACAGACAGATAACTCCCTAATGCCTATTCAGAGGCACATGCTGAAAAGCACAGGTTATTTAAATTAACTTTGGTCCCAATCCTACAAATATGTCCAGTCTTAAGTTTAAGCATATGAGTTGTCCCAATAGAGTTGTGCATCAAAGCAGTGAAATGGGCTACAAATGCAATAAAAAATAAAATAGCCAAGTTTCACAAATGGCGGGGGGTGGAGGGGACCTCAAAGACACTCGTCACCTGGGGTGCCATTTGGTGTAGGGCTGGCCCTGCTCATTTCACAGCAGAAGGCCCAAAACACAACTTGTTCTCTCCAAAAAGTGCTTCTCTTTCCACTGATTTCTTCCATGCCCCCCTTTAAAATATTTTTATAACTATGTTTAATGTCCTGTAAGAATAACAAAATAAATAAGGAAACTATAATAGAAGGATGTAAATCTTAGTCTAACACACTGTCAGTTCAGAAGAAATTCTCAGATAACTAAGGAGAGAGATTCAAGGGGAGGGATTTACTGAGGAAGTAGAGAAATTCATGAGACACTAGGGTATAGAGAGAAGCCAACTGAGGGGTCTAGGGAGGATAAAAAAAGTGCTGGGAAGATGTAAAATAGAGGTGGTGGAGGAAGAGAGATTGGGAACAAAAATAGGGAAGGTGGACTGGGGGGGGAGAGGGGAGGAAGCGAGAGAGGCAGGAAGAGTGAGGGGAAAAGATGGAAATAAACCAGAGCGTAGGTTTACAACAAAACGTACACTGAGTAATATTAGATATGTATAAAAGAGAGCCAACTCCAGGTGAAATAAATAGGAGGAAAAAAGCAGAATGATATTTTAAGAAGTCTGGAGAGAACAAAAATGTTAAAGGAAAAAAATGAACAAAAATCTGAAAAGTCTAAAACTTCAGATTAGTGTGGGAGAAAATGCAGTCCTGGAAACTGATGAGATGGACCAAGAAAAACTGGAGCAAGAAAAGAAAGAATGAAGAACGAAAAAGAAAAGAGTACATTTTGTTTATTTTTTATTTTACAGAAATTTTATGACAATGTCATAGGAAAAAGTATTTACAATGCTGATTATATGTATTCTGTGTATACAATCATGCCGTATCTAAAGATATATTCACAATATAGTGGCACTGACCAGGAATGCGTTGACCTGGTGGGTGCTCTTGGCCTTGAGTCTACTTCAAGTAAAGGAAAACTCTGTGTCTATGGCCTCAGCTTCACCAGTTGCAAAAGTCTCTACTTCTTTCTCCTAATGTGCAAGTTACTGAAGTCTGCTTCCGTCTCCACACATCTGACCTCACACAGAACCTTGCAAGTCCTAGGAGAGAGAGAAAAATTCCACTGTTTCCAATGAGATATTCTCTACAAACTCTGCCTGAGTCTTTTTGCCTCTTTGTAATCAGAATAGAGAATTTTTCCATTTCCAATTTGAATTTTCAGGAGGGTAAAGGACTGAAATAATAGCTCTATTCTCCATTTTTAAAAATTTACATAACACTTTGAGTGAGGTGTAGCTTTTCCTCACAAAAGAGAATTAATGTAGGCACAAGCCTTGAAAAGTAATAATCTGAACCTGTTTCAATTTAGTGGTTATAAAATCCATTGTGAGACCTTTTCAGAAGAAATAGCTATAGTGGATGAAATTTGGCCCTGACCAGAGGGCTAGCATAAGGCCTGTGTACTACTGAAGTTCTGCTATGGCACAGGTGTCAAACACAAGGCCTGTGGGCCGAATCTGGCCCGCCAGCTTGTGTCATCTGGCCCGCGGGACGAATCCGGCCCGCGGGACGAATCCGGCCCGCCGGCTTGTGTTACCTGTGCCAGCAGTGTTTTCTGAGCCGAGCTCAGGGCACCATGAGATCTCTTTTTAAAAGGGAAATGGCCGTCGGAGTCTCACATTCTGCCGCCGAATGTGACCCTGCAGGGAGATTTCACGTCGGAGAGTGGAGTCTGCGAGCCCCTGTGAGTGCCTGTCCTCATTCCTACTCTCCTACTCTGCCGCCGAATTTCACCCTGCGGGGAGATTTTTCGGCGGAGAGTAGACTATGAAAAGTAGAGTAGAGCAGAGTGTGGCATGTGTGGCCCCCCTGAAATGAATGTAATTTAAATGTGGCCCGCCATAGGAATTGAGTTTGACACCCCTGTGCTATGGCTTCAACATATGAATTAAGGAGGGCTTCAAGTCATGCTCAGGGTGCATTTCACCCCATGGCATATTTTTTGCCTTCTGGTGATGCCTTCCACTTTAGTGCTAAGGATCTGAGAGAAGATCAGACAGTTCCTTTAAATCTCAACGTTTCAGGGTTCAGCCCTTCTCAGAATTTTATTACGGGTGCACAAGTTTCAGACACTTCCAATTTGGTCCAGACTCAACACTCAGGTTTCAATTTCTAACATTTTAGCCTAATGATTTGTATGTAGAGTGGAGAGACATGCATTTTACTACCATGTTTAAAATAGGTTCCAAGAAGTCAGTCTTTTCTATAAGAAATTGGGTCTGCTCTTTCCATTGTGGCATTTGAATACTCAAATCCCCAAACTGATGATCTATAAAAATGAGTTTACTAGCAGCACAGTCCCACTTTTGTTCCAGATTTTCAAAATGAGTTTGTTTTGGTGTCCAGAGATTCTGAAGGGAATGTACTTTATCTATGGTTTTGTCTACACTGGGGATCTGCCTCAATTTCAACTATTGGAGTAACTGCACCGGTGCAAACCCCTAGTGTAGACAGGCAGAGTCATTGTTTTCATGGGTAGAGTTTACCCCTACTTGAAACCAGGGTAGTTGCACTGGTATAAATAATGGTTTATAGAGGTTTAACTTGTTTCCATTAGGCATTTGCATTACTGCACTTATCCTGGTGGCTGGCCACAGACGGCTGAAACTGGGGCAAGTCCCCAGTAAAGACAAGGCCTTAATCAGGATCTTTAATAATATTAAGATATTCCCCAGGTTGAGGATTAAGAAACACGCTCTCTAAGGAAGACCTCTCTAGAGCCTTCTGGCTCACTATGCCTCCAGACTCTGATAACTTAAAAATGAGATTGAGAAGATAAGTCCTTTGCTGTTAGCTCCTCTGGACAGGTTCTGGGTGACAAAGTTTAGAAGCAATCACTAGGCAAAGATAAAAACAGAAAATATCAAGTAAACAGTGAGATGAGGAGGAGAACTCCCTTTATCCTGAACTTAGTACTTTGAGTTCATGTCAACCAAATATTTATTTAGATACTTCACATATAATAAGCAGCTTTTATGATCGACTTCAAAATAAACACAAAAGGAGCCTCCCCAACACAGAAGCTAGAGCAGTGGCCATGGGAATATCAACTCAATACAACTCATCAGTGAAGAACTCCAAGATCAAAGGTAAAACTCTACTAAATGCAAACACCTTAGCCACCCTAGTGCTCTAAGCCAGTGGTTTTCAATCTTTGGTCTGTGCACTCTTCAGGCTCTGCAGACGGTGTCTAAGGGGGCCACAAACGTGACTATGAAAATAAAGTTTTAGATCCCAGAAAAAGTTTCCATTTTTCTGACCAACCAAAAGTATGTGAATACCTCCACTCACAGGTCAAAACATAGAAGTGGTGTCATTACCATAAAAGCCCACAGTTTAGCACCCCTTCTCACACTGCATCAAATACCATGCCAAGCACGTGCAACATTTATAGTTGAATTCTGTTCAGTCAGTTTTCAGTCTAAGACTTCTATGATAGAGGTCTGTGGACCACATGTTGAATTTCCAAAGGTGTCCACAGCTCCGTTAAAAATTCTTTAGGGATCACAAATGAAAAAAGGTTGAAAACCACTGCTCTAAGCAACAGCAGTGCAAACATTGCCAGAAATAATACTTCTCTAAAGACAGCTTCTAAAAAACTGAAGTAAACCATCCATGACCAATGGTAGAAAGCTGCACAGTTTAAAACTGTTATGTCCAAAGCATTGTTTAATAATAGGAAAACTGTAAGTGTTCTGCCTTTCACACTGTTTAACAATCAAACTTTCACTGGATCCTTCAAATTTTAATCTCCCAAAACATTCCTGTTACAAAAGCAATGTCCATCCAGTATTGCAACAATGCCAGAAGCCACCCTCTATAGGCTATTCTGTGCTTCATGCATGAATAACTCCCATCAATTATGGCACGAGTGATGTCTGTACATCAAATGCAAAAATGCCTCTATTGTGAGTGATTCTTAATTAGTTATTTTATTGTTTCTGTGAACATTATTTGCAAATTGTACTTCACACCAATGGCTTACGAGATGATCTTGGTGTACTAGCTATAATGTGTACCCCTCCCTGTCCATGGACAGGATAAAAGGCTCTCCATAGGCCCATTTATTGAGATTGTGGTATGTGTGTGAAGAATTACCTTAGAAAGAATTCCATTGATAAATAACATAACCTGTTTCTGCATGTGACCTATATGATAATAGTTGCAAACACAGTGAAGCAAATGCAAAGGTGATGCATAACAAGGTGTAAGTTAATGTAAAGGAGTAGTTTAGGTTCAGATTCCCTCAGACCACAAAGGAGTCTAAACTGGTGTAATTTACACACCGAGGAACTAGAAGATGTTAATTTACTTTAATTTACACATTCATACACCCTCCTGTGAGTTGTTTTTCTTGCTACACTTCTGCCTCCTGGCCACTC
The DNA here is from genome assembly GCA_007922155.1 of Mesoclemmys tuberculata. Lineage (NCBI taxonomy): Eukaryota > Metazoa > Chordata > Testudines > Chelidae > Mesoclemmys > Mesoclemmys tuberculata. The sequence continues at coordinate 103,236,221 of ML675603.1, read as the reverse complement.
AGCATGGGAATATACGCCATTTTAAATTCCCTTACACTCATTTCAGTGGGCTTGGTTATCTACTGCCTTGCACCTTTTGTATGCAATGTAGTTGTAGCTGTGTTGGTCCCAGGATATTAGAGAGACAAGGTGTGAGAGGTAATATCTTTTATCGGACCAATTTCTGTTGGTGAGAGACAAGCTTTCGAGCTACATAGAGAAGAAGAGCTCAGTGTGACTTGAAAGCTTGTCTCTCTCACCAACAGAAGTTGGTCCCACAGAAGATATTATCTTACGCACCTTGTACCTTCTGTAGTCATTGCCATCTAAGCAAAGTAAGTGTAAAATGCTACCATTTTGCTCTTGTAAAACTAATGCCCACTTTGCACAGATATAAATGATAATCCAAGGTGCAAGGCAGTGAAGAATCAGGTCCAGTGGGTCAAATTCAGCATTGGTGTGTTAGGCAGGGTATGAGTTACCTGTTGGTAAATGGGAGAGAGTCTAAGTATTGTAAGTTAATCTAAAGGAATCTAAAGAAGCCTACTATTCCACTCCTGAAACTTGTTCCATGTGGGCAGATCATAGAGGCTGCACAGAACCCCAGTAACTTCAGCAGGACTCCAAATGGGTGCAGAGGTTTGTCTGTGCAAAACAAGTTGCGGGATTGCCTCCTAAATTTAGGAAATGTGACCACTGAGACCAACTTTATACTCATCTCTGAATTAGTCCCAAAACAGTTGCTGTAAGAGTAGAGTATGAGGGCAAGATTGTCACTCACTCTCTGTGCCAGCACAGGGGAATAAGGGGACACAAGGTGCCTTTTGCTTCCCTGGGTGGGTTACCTGTATAGCAGATGAGAGAACACAATGGGGCAGAGAGCAGCACCCAAGAGGTTGACTCATGATAATGTACTTCTGTACTTCTGGAGCAGTGCAAGGACATGCTGCCCTTACTCAGTGCAGATTGTTAAATGATGACAATGTCACCCGCCATTACTGACTAGCAGTTACTGAAATGAAAACATTCTAATCAGTTGTAACACTTTTGAAGAAGAAAATGTTTACTCTAAGCTTTATAAAAATCACAAATACATCTAAGCATTTTCTATATAATGTGCCTTTTATATCTGGGAAAGTGATTTAAAGTTGAAATAGTGCAATTTAAAAACAATAGTTAGTGCAGGAGGCAAACAATAAAAACAAAACAGAAGTTGTAGATTGTGTTGTTTTGTTTTCAGTACAATTAAATTAACTCAGCAACCTGATCTTTGAAAGAGACGTAGGGAAAATTTACAAAAGCACCTAAGTGGCTTAGGGTATGTCTACGCTGAAATAAAAAAACTCATGGCACTAAATCTCAGAGCCTGGGGCAACAGACTCAGATTCACATGACTTGGGCTGCAGGACTAAAAATTGCAGTGTAGATGTTTGGTCTTGGGCTATCGCTTAGTCTCAGAGACACACCTCTCTTTCAGGGTCTCAGAGCCCAGGGTCCAACCTAAGCCTAACCTAAATGCATCTACACTGCACTTTTGTAGCTTTGCAGTCCAAGTCCCATGAACCCAAGGTCAGATGACCTGGGCTAGCAAGTGTTTTATTGCAGTGCAGAGGTAACTAATCACCTGAAAACTGGCACTGGAACTAGTCATGAAGTCAGGGTACGGTATAGTGACCAATTAAAGGGACATCATAAAATTATAAACAGTTGTCTGATATTTTTTCCTGTTAACGTTACAAGTAGCATAATTTCTTCAAGTGTATGAATTTAACAACACTTGGTATGTCACTATCTCCCCTGTATAATTGGATAATTAGGCAATTTTTTCTGTTTTTTATGTGGCTTTTTCAAACAGCAACAGGGGAGAGATTAATATTTTTAATATAGGAAAATGTGATGGGTAAAACATAAAAATTGGCAGGGTAACTAATGAAGAGGTATAGTAGCTGAAACTAACTGTAGCTCATTTTTGAAAGTGACTGGATTTTGAGTTAACAGATTTGCAAGGCCAGAAGGGATCATTATGATCATCTAGTCTGATCTCCTGTATGACACAGGCCATAGAACTTCCCCAAAATAATTCCTAGACATATCTTTTAGAAAAACCACCAATCTGGATTTAAAATAGTGATGGAGAATCTACCACAACCCTTTGAAAGTTGTTCCAATGGTCAATTACTCTCACTGTTAAAATATATGCCTTAATTCCAGTCTGAATTTGTCTACCTTTGACTTCCAGCCAATGGATCGTGTTCTACTTTTGTCTGTTAGACTGAAGAGCCCTTTATTAAATATTTGTAGGTACTCATAGACTGTAATCAGGTCACCCCTTAACTGTCTCTTTATGAGGCTAAATAGATTGAGGTCCTTGAGTCTATCCCTATAATGGTTTTCCTTTAAATTAAGCAAATGTATTTGAGAAGCCTTTGCCTGAAGGTGATTAAAATAATGTGGAGATAAGGCAATAGCTGATCCCTTTTACTGGAGAAAATAAAAATATAGACTTTAGATTAACAGGGTGAAATGCTGGTATCAGTGAAGTCAATGGGACGTTTGCCATTGACTTCAGCGGGGCCAAGATTTCACCCACATCATGCCATGAACAATAGACCAAAGGCAAGAGGAAGATATAGTTATACCTTATAAACAACAGATAAGAGAGGAAGCATGAAAAAAGTTAAACTGGTGCACCTATATTAGGTCTGAATTAGCACTTTGCCATGATATTTGTGGTTTTACTTCACTCTGTTTCCAAGGATCACTAAAGAGAGTAAAACATTTTGAAATCTTTTCCCTTTGGATTTTAACTGTAGATATTCATGTAGTCCAACAGGAAGATAATCTACAACTTCTTCTTGTTTTTTAGTATAATAAATATTCCAGATGCTACAAAATCTATTGTAAAAATGTACATTCACTTGTTTTATGAGGCATAGGACCTGGTAATGCATTTTCAGGGAAGATCATCTGTATTCCATCCGGGCCATTATCAGACAATGGTGGAGAATCCAAGGGTTCACGCTTGATTGTGTGAACCAAGCAGGGATTTTTAAACTCACATTGCGTCTTAAAAATCTGGTAATTCTGCTCTTTCTCTTCTGCTGAACTGGGGCTATAGATCTGATTGTAGAAATCTGTACGCTGAAAGTCATGGATGCTTTCCAAACATGCAGAGTTTTGGGGGCAAACCTGTGTCATCTCTTTGTTACGTAACCCTTTACACGGTCTGTTTAAATGCATGTTGTTGGTATGATTTGTTACAATGCATTGCCAATTGTGCGGTGGGTAAACACAATGCTTTGGTTTTTGACAAGGGGACAGTTGCTCGCTGAGGTCCGATTCTGTTTTAAGGTGCACCATATTAGGGTAGCCAATCAGCTGCTTTTTCACTGTACCATTCTCATCCAGCCAGACTCGACTTTGTGACATCATGTAACTATCAGCTATGTTTTCAGAATCAGAATCATATTCAGTTTTGATGGGCATATCTAGAGGAAATACTGTGTCATATAGAGTTTCTGGGTAGATCAGTGGATGTTGTAATTTCCCAGGATCTGTAGTGTAGTTCTCCACTGTAAATTGCTGTAAGCCTGAATAAGACTGGCAATTTTCTGTACTACTGTAGTGGGAAGGACAGGTTGATGCAAAATTTAAAAGACTTTGATCTGTATTATAGAACGGTCCAGCTCTTCTGCTCGGACATGTATTCATGTGTTGATTTATAGAACAAGAACTTGATGAATTTTTTAAAGACCAAATGCTGTTTGTGTTGCAGCTGTTTTGGACACCTAAAAGTAATGTATTAGGATTGAGAGATTCCTCTTGCATGAAACACTTGTTGTTTGTATTAGATTCAAACTTCACTTTTATGCTATCCTGTTCATTTTTTACAGTTGCCCAGTTAAAATGTTTCATCTGTCCCAAAGTTTCAATGGCACAGTTATAGTTGAGTGTTTCCCTGTGCCCTTTCAAACTTGTGATGTTGTTTGGTATCTTCAGGTGCACATCTTCTTCCCTTTCAATAAAAGTATAAAAAGTCTGTCAGTCAACTGTTTCTAAAATATTTTTTCTGTAATGTGTGTGACCCATATAGAATACACAATGGAGTGCTATGATAGACGTTTAATTCATGTTTGTTAGTGGTGATTTGGATAACGCATCTCTCATGAGTAATTCAGGAATCACATATTCCTACCAACATAACATTATAATGTATTCCATATTTATTCTATACATACACATAGAGCAAGGCCATCTCATTTAAACTACTGTATGCATGTTTAATTCCATTCCACTTTTGGTGTACATTTCATCATTACCTTAAGTAAAATAGTAACAAGTTGTACATTTACTATCTTTTTTATTTAAAATATCTACCTGTATAATGTTCTGGGCAGAAAAATGGTTTCAATAGTGTGGAATAAAACAGAATTCACAGTAGTTTAAATGAAATAGTACTGCATAATTCGGAAGCATCAAGATCTTTTTGATTTAAGTGGTTTGAGTGAGAACTACAGACTTGGTTTTTTCAGAACAGTTTGTTGCATAAGATGAAAAAAGCTCAGAAGTGTCCAGACAAATATTCACAAGCATTCACTAATTTGGGTTTCTCCATTTTCATGTATGCAACTTGAGACATCTTGAGCCTGATTTTCTGAAACTCTGTGGTCCCTTAGTTCTCATTAGTTACACCTGAAGCACACAAAATTAGTGATCATTTATAAAAAATTTGGCCTTAGCTTTTGGATAATAGGTATAGTAACTGTTGGGACTTAGATTAATCAGGGAGGAAGGATCTGAGACACTGAATCCAAGTTATTTAATATATAGAGCCAAACTGGTTTGGGGGAATTAGAAACTCAAAATGGAAGAGAGAGAGAACTGATGAGAGTTTCAGAATTTAATTACATAGCTCAATGCTTATAATTTTTTGTTGGACGGAATGGGCTCAGCATGTAAGTATAAGAATCCCCAGTAGGGGGAGTCCATGCTTTTATAATATGGAAATTGTCATATTACAACAAACATAGATTAAGGAGGGAGAGAGAAATTGTCATTATTTTTGTCCTTATACTAATGGGTTTCAACTTCCTGCTAAATACTATTAAAATTTTAAATATTTAAAACACAACTAACGTTACTTTCTTGCAGAAATAACATCTCAGGAAGAAAGACAAATTCGACAAGTATGCTGCAGCAATAGCAGCTTTTAGAATTCAGTGAAAATTCAGGGGGAAAAATCTGACATCCTGTGATACTCTGTGCTTCAAAGTAGCACCCTAGAAACCTCATATTCACCACGGTGATATGATTATGATGTATTTTGTACAAAGTATGCCTTGTAAGGTATCGTTTTAAAAGTCTTGATCTGCTGAACATTAATATCCTGTTGAATTGTATGTGCTGTCATTGTATGTGAAGTTATGAAGTATTGCAGTAAGTATTACTGAAATATGTTGTGAGGTTGGGAGCCGCCCGCAGCCAACCTTTCAATTACAATAAAGGACCAGCCAGGCATGTGCTGATGGCCTGTTAAAGGGAATCCACTCTCACAATGGCCATCCCAGAGACTTTCCAGAGGGTACACAAAGGGAATGGAGAGTGCCTGACCAATGGGGCCTGCCTGACCTCCAAGGATCTTTGCAGAAGCTAGAAGATGACATAAAGAGACAGGAACAAAATCACTTGGCCTCTTTCTGTCTCCCCACACCTGAAAGAACATCTAGAAGACAAAGACTTTGATCTGGGAAAGGGTGGTCCCAGGCTGGAAGGTAATCCCAGCCTATGTACTGTGGAACCGTAGCCTGTTTGTACCATCTGTAAGGGTGAGACGTTGTTTGATTCAGTTCTTGCTTAGACTAAAAGTTTAGGATTTTGAATGCACATTTACCTTTTATTTTCTTGAGATAACTATCCCTGACCTTTATGTCTACCACTTATAATCAATTAACATCTAATTGTCTGTAGTTAATAAAGTGGTTTTATATTTTACCTAAAACAGTGTGTTTTGGTTGAAGTGCCTGGGAAATCTCAGCACAGGTTAACAAAGGCTGTTGCACACCCACTACTCTTTTGTCAGAGTGGCGAACTAGGTAATGATTTTACACTGGCCAGGCTTTTGACCAGTGCAAGATGGTACAGTTCTGGGGTGCAAGGCTGGGGAGTTGGCGGGGGGGATTGGCTGGAGCCTCTACTGATGGTTCATGAGTGACTGGGAAATCATTCATGTAACTCAGTTGAGTGTGTCCCTGCCTGTGGCTATCTGTGTAAATGCAGTGCCTATCAGAGGTTTGTAGCTTGACATCAGCATCGCAGCATCAGAGGCAGCCCAGGTTGGTGCGTTTGGATGACTCAGCAGTCGCACAGCCCAGGTTGCACCCTGGGAACCCCATCACACATCCAAAATAAAAGTAAAGCAGAAGATGGGACTGTTCTGAAATAAAACATGAAGAAAAGCATTATACTAAAGTATTTGTATATAAATAGGAGGAGAATGGGGAGAAAGAGGCCATTTTATGGCAAAAGAATTTACATTTCTAGCAAGCTTCTGCACAATTTGACAAAGCAGAGTGTGGGGGCAAGGATGCAAGCAACAATGAACAAAATACAAAAACAACAAAGGGCATCTGTTACAGCCTACCAGGTCTAACTAGAAGAGAGTAGGAATGGAACTTCATGGGCCAACTTTCATGCCACACAATTACCATGCTCAATGGAGGTATTTAACTATCCCCTAGGTAACAAAGGCAGCCAAACATGAATCAAAGAGGTTCCTAAATTACACAGAAAACAAATACAAAAATAGAGATTTGAATAAGAAGAGAAGTCACCTTGGGTCTGCTTTTTAATAGTCCAATTCATTCCCTGGACTGGAGTAACATGCCAGGAGATTATGGGAGAGGGATTCCTTGGGAGGGAGATGGGGTTTCTTCCATCATAAGCAAGATTATGGGAACCATCTCCTAATGCTGAAAGATCTCTAGAAATACTTCTGGGGCATAAGCAGGAGACAAGAGCTATCTGCAGAGAGGCCTATTTCCTCTTCTCTTGCTTCCCCAGCCCAGGGACTTTGTTCCTATCTCTTTATGTCTTCTCCTAGTAGCTAGAAAGATCCTTATAGCTCAAACTAATGACTGGGAGGAGGGACACAAAGGTGGGTTTCTAGCAGCCAGCTCTGATGGTGCTGCAGATCTTATCCTCAGAAAAAAGAAACTGAGGTATCCAGACCTGCTACTACAAGCCCTTGATGTGTAGTCTGGAGCTAGCCATGAATCTGAGTTGGCAGGGTCACACTAAGAGCAAGAAAGAGAAGGAAAGAAGAATCCCCACCTGAGCTAGCAAAAGACCTATGGAGGCTTGTGTTCTTTGACGTACCAAGAAACCAATGAGGTTTTCCAGGATAAGCTGGTGAAGAATGAGTCTATAGATGCTCAGCTTGACTAAGATTTGCAGATCAGCAAAAGTAGGCCAAAGACACTCTGTTTGAGTGGCTGTGGAATGGAATTTGAATCTTTTATTGCATCAGTGAACCAGAAGAAGCAGCAGCCTCTAGTGAGGAAGATGGAAGCTGATCACCATGAACCCTGTAAAAACAGCTCTGTGTCTAATATGTAAGATGAAAGAGGGGAATCTAATCTTGTTCATGACCTTATTGAATGACTTAAAAACTGATTAATTTGGTTTGTAAAACAAGAATTAGCAATAATGCAAAAATTAAAGGAAAGAGTTTACTTAAGGGCAGGTATTGTGACAAAATTGGCCACAAAAAAGACAGATTGTTATAAATTTAAGGCAGGCCAAGACAGACTGTTGCAATGTTTAATGAAAGCATCTGGACTGCCAGTTGCCAGAAAAATAAATTAATCTGCCAGGGTTTTATTACGTGGGTCTAAAGATTTGCATTATTATCACAACACACTGGGATATCTAATGTTAAAAGTTTCTGCATCCAGCTAAAGATGCTGCAGTGTTCCCACTTCCACAGTTTAAGCGATAACAGATCAAAACTGTTGAAAATACAGCAGCCCACCAGCACGTAAGCGCACTGCACGTGTGTGTGAGAGAGAGTTTGAGTCATGTGAGAGTGCGGAGACATGCAAGGCATATTCAATAATGAAAGATCAGGGCGATGGTGTGAATGATCCTACTACATCCCTGAAAAAAAGTTTGCATCAGAAACTGCACATTCAATGACAAATGGCTAAATAAAAGACTACAAAGACTGGCTGGCAAAATGTGCTGATAAATGCCTGTTGGTTATCAATGAAATTATCGATCTTACGTATATGTGTTCTCTCTCTAGATACTATAAGTGGCTGTTGAAGGAGGGGGACTGTGGAATTGTTTTGTGGTTAGGGATTGGGGTTGTGGCTGGCTGGCCTTGTGGAGGGGGTTTTGGTTTTTTTGCATATCAAAGGTGATAACCTTACCTCATCTTGATGATGGGGAGGTTGAGATTGGGGATGATATTATGAGCTGGGTTAAACCTTGTTATGGCTTGATTTATAAGATCACTGAAATAGATGTGTGAATGTGCCCTGCACTTCAGATAGTTGTGGGAAACCTAAGAGACCACTCATAAAACAAGTGTGACAGAGTGCAGGGTGCAAACAGGTGAGCCTGCACTCTGATCACTTAGGTGCTAATTAGCTCCACTGGGGAAAGTTGATGGGTAATTAGTCAACCAAAGCTGGCTGGCTGAGCCAATTACCCCATCAGCCAGGGCTGATAAGAAGAAGCTCAGAGTAGGGAGGCCTCTGTTCCTCTCAGGCCCTGGTAAGAGGGCCAAAAGTTAGGTTAAATTTGTAAATAGCTTGTTGTGAAAAGTGTGGAGGGAACTTAAAAGTATACGGCGAAGGCACAACCACTGGCATTTGTGCAGTTTCTGTGGAGAGATGGCAGGAGAGGTGCCCCATGACACAAGAGAGACCACCAGAAGTTTTGGATTATGTGGGCAGAGGGACTTTTTGCTGAGTATTGCTTTGTCTGTGCATGTGCGCCTGTGGGAAGGAAGAACACACAGAAACTGAAGATTGACAAGAACAGAAAGAAGGATAGACGCAAAAAGCAACAAAGCCAAGCAGAAGCCAGTGAGCACAAGGTGACCCCAGAAAAAACTAGAGAGAGATTTTGGGTATGTTAGCTAAAGAGGCTTAGGGCTGTCAGCTAAGAAATTGCTCCTTTTGTTCTTTGTTCCTCCTGTGTTTGAAGCAACAGGGCTTTGTACATTTCTTGTAAATAAACAAGATTGCATCAAACGAAACAAAATCCATCTATTTCTACTTTCAACTGGAAAATCTCCAGGGCCCCAAACTTAGACTAGTTGTGCAGGTCATAAAGGGGCAACAACACAGTCCCAATATAGTTTTCACAGGGCCAGAGGGGTTCTGTGTGCATCTCCTGGCCCTGCACCCATTCCACCCAGTCGCTACCTCCTTCCTCAGCACAGACTGCAGAGAGGCCTCTATAAGCTTCATGGGGAGGTGTAAAGGACAGTGCCAGAAATATGGCCAAGCCTTTTTTGTGAAGAAGAGGGGAGATCCACACAGAGAGGGTCCGGTCCCTCTGTATACAGTTCTGTGGGCACAGTCTGACCAAATAATAGAGAATATGCAAATAGAGAGGCTTATATTGATAATAATAAGAAATTGGTTCCTAAGATGGGCACAGATTCTACCCCTGGTGCAACCTACACCTTTTACACTCAACATAAGCTTCCCTATTTACACCATCCCAGAAAATGTTTAAAGGATGACATTCAAGGACACTGTATAATCCATGCCTCTGACAACCTCATTCAGATATCAGCCATAAAGAGCAAGAAATTACTGTGGTTCCCAAATATTAAAAAACCAGAGGACTCTGGTAGCAGAGGGTTCCTGCAACACACTCTGGTGGTTGCTGAGAAGAGCCTCCATGGTAGTTTTTCTTGTTTTTAATGTATTCCCCATAGTTCAGAAGGCCAGTATCATCCCAAAATCTGTGGCCACAAAAGAGAATTATTGTAGTCTGGAGCTGGATTGATGCTCTGTTTCTAAGCCACAAATGGGAAGATTGAAGGTATTAATAATTGGGAGTTGTGAAAGTCAAGTGGTTGAAAGTATATTTGCATGAATTTTCCTCCCCATCAGCTGTCTATTAGTCTACCGTAGGGATGATTTGTTTAAGGGTTTATTTTGACTTCCATGAGAGGCTCTTCTTGCTGTCAAATGATCCAGCCTGCTGTGGAGATAGGATCTGTGCCCCTCTAGGACCTGCCTCTTTGAAGAATACAGATATCGTGTTGAGTAAGGCCACATTGGAAGGGCTTGTGAAGTCAGTAGTCATCCTCTTAGGGTTTTGCACTCGTGCCTGTTACAGTAGTACCTGAGTGCTTCCCTCATAAATTATACCTGCAAAGTGAGGTCTCTAGTGAATTTAGTGAACTGGAAAATGCCACCTATGTGATTTAGGAGCACAAGTCTCATTGGTTTGCAGTGAGACGTGTTCACAAGACACTTAAGCCCTTTTGAAAGTCCTGCTTTTGGTGAATAGTGTCTTTATTTTTCAGAACTATAGAAAATGTAAATATACTTACTTTAGAGCTTGCTGTGAGGCAATGACGTATTCTGAACAGCCAGTTCTGTACAGAACTTGAGTATTACCTTGTACCCAGACCCAGTGATCTTCATTTGTTAGTACTTTGAATAGAGAAATACCATTTTCTCCATTGTTTGCTATAAAAATTAAGAGAAAATATATTCTAGTGCAGACAATTTTAATACTAGTTTTATATAACCTAATAAATTACTGGACACTCCCAAATATGCATGGTATCCCTGGATCATCCTGTTATACAGAGCAGTGCAAGTCAAAATGGGTCATGGCTAAAAACAACAAAGCAAACTGCAGACAAGAATGCACACTGGAAAAAAGATTACATGTTCAATTTGCAAACACTTAAACTGTAATCAGTGAGATTTTTCAGTATCATCAGTTCAGTACAGTTTTTGCCTGTCTAATAAGAAGAGATTCAAGAGAAACTAGGCAGTGAAAGTGGCTGTATAAGAGAACATGTATTAAAGCAAGTATGACTTCAAGGTTTCAAGACTGTGCAACAAAGAGGTTAATGGAGTTATCTATATACGGAAGATAGAAAAGGGGAAGGCTTGAGGAGAAATAACTATCAAAAGGCAACAAAGAGGGTTCCTAAGTTCTTACATTTTACACCAAACACCCTGCCAATTTGTAAAAGACAGCTACAGTAGATCATAGAGTCTCACAGTGCTGTAAGCCCCAACCATTCAGAAATCTTGAGTCAGGTTATGCTCCCCCTCAAAAAAATCAGATAAAAAACCAATACATTTCATTGCTTTTGATTTGCTGCCTGGTTTTGAGCCTTTAGGTTACACTCACATTACATTTTCAAGCTTTTTGATTCAACCATGAAAACCTTCCCTTTGTTTTTAATGACTGCTAAGGTTTTTCACGTTGCAGTGGGGCAGATCCCCACTTCATTCTGGAGAGGGTTAAATTGCTCCTCTGGGCACAATCAGCCCCAACCCAGCTACCTGTAAGGAATGCCAAACCTGGAGAGGGTTGGGTCCTTACAAGGGAGACTCCCTGCTCAGTGCAGCCTGGGTGGCACTGTGTAACAGCAGAACTGCATCCCACAGCTCCCCAGGCTCTGGAAGCAGGGCTCCTGACTTGAGAGCCTTGGCGGACCTGCCCCCCAAGGAAGGAGAAGAGCTGGTATTTTTCTCTTCAGCTTCCCAAAAGCTTCTCATGGGGGCGGAAGCATACTGACCTTTACTTTGACCTTCCCCCCACAAGCAGGCTGATACCTTAGATAGCACAGCTGGAGGGTTGTGCCCCAGCAGCTGAGGCAGGAGCACAGCTCACTCTTTCCCCAGGGCGCACGAGAGAGGGACAGCCTACTACACACGTACTCATACAAATCTGGCGCTGGAGCTTTAAGATCACACACTTACTATCACAAGTCTTGTGATGAAACTGCGAGAACTGGCAACACAGCTAGGGAATGGCTAGACAATGGTGTCAAGACTATCTCTTGAGGAGGGCAGTTTCACAATGTACTTATATTTGATTACTCTACATCACAATAGCAGCCAATAGGAAAAATGGGAAATTGGAACTAAAAGATGGAAAAATTAAATGGTGGGGGAAACAGCAAGGCTGTCTCCACGTAAACTGTTGGGAATGCGGAATTATTACAATCCAATACCTTTGATCTGGTTTTCAGCACTTTGTAATACATTAGTGGCAGCTGCACCATCATGGTAACTGGTTCTTCCTTGTAATTCTGTTTCACATAGACCTGAAATAGCTTTTGAACTACAGAGGATAGACAAAGCGAAAACATTTGGTCAGTGAATGAGAGTACAGTTAAGGGCAAACACCCATAACTCTGTAAAACATGACTTTCAAACTAGCAAACATTTACTAAGTAATTATGGTTTGAATGTGTGATAATTAAAGTTAAATATTTGCCAATGGTTGCTTGATCATGTGAATTCCTAAACCAGCGTGGGACTAGAATACTGTACATGTTATAAAGAAAAAATATTGTTAAGAATATTCTGCTCAATGTTTATTTTTTGGACTAATAGCATTTAGATTGGATTGAAACAAATAGTAATATTTTGTACATTCAGCTCTATTCCATGTAGATTCTGATACCACCACCAAGCTATATCTGAGTGTTTGCATTTATCTATCTGTGGGCTTTATTTATCAATAAATTATTTATCAAATGGGCTTCAATATGGAGTAAGAATAATCACTTAGTTTAATTTTATAAATCAGTCACAGTCTTTATTTTTAAATGCATTTTAGAGCTTGTGAAATGTGCCAGACTGACTACCTTGGGCTGTTACCTGGGTTTTAGCCAACCTCCCCACATTCACACAGAATAACCTTTAACATAAGTTTGGAGATGTGTTAAGCCTAGTTCACCTGGCTGGGGGTATAGGTAAGAGCCCAGACTCTTCTTTACATTGATAGGAAACCTGCCCATTTTGCAGTGAAGACACAACAGCATGGACGTTGGCTGTGTGAGCTTCCTCACATTGCCATATCAATGTGCCTCAACCCTAAACTGAAGGGACCCTAGAGGTGAAAGGATAGTTTATTCTCCGTACCTGTTATGTCCTTGCCTTTGCTCAGACTGCTAATAATGCCTATGCTATAAATACTTCTCCAATAGCAACTGGCCTGAGATCACCAATTCATTTTACATAGGCCACTGAAAAGCTGGCAAGCTGTGATGACTTCTGATCACCGCTGAGAGGGGCTATCTTTCGACCATTGACCTAGAGACCAATTATTTCATATCTCTTTATCACCTTCAACTTTTCAACAATTCCACTGTCTTGTCAAGATGACATGAAGTGGTTAGCTTGCTTAGACAGACCATACAGGTATATAGTACACATATAGCACATACAAATGTAATGCAAAGAGCCAGATTCTGATAGTCTTGTGCACATTGAATAGTACCATATTCCACAAGTAGTCTGTCACCACTGGAACTGCTCATGGTATATGGTACTATTCAGTGCAAGTTACAGAGCACAATCTAAACATTAAATCTCAGATTTAAACACAAAAGAGGCAAGAAATTTACAAAGGAGCAAACAATATCGGACATACTTTGTGCTGGTCTATACTGACTGCTGCATCACGTTCAGTCCCAGATCAGCTAGAACAATTGTTGACAAGGGTGTACATACACAAAAATAGGAACATTTTATAGTGTAGATCAGGTCTGCCTCTCTCTCACAAGCATCCAGATGCCCATTTTGTGTCTAAATTTTCCCCCTTCCTCAGCTTGCTACTGGGATTTGCCCATGGGACCACTGGTAGCCATGCTACAAGTTGTGACAAGTTGAGAACTCTCTGAATGAATGGATATGTATTTTATTTGCCACTTTTACATCGAATCCAGCTATTTATTATGTAGCTATATTTTGAATAATAGCATGGAAAGAATAAAAATATCCAAAGAAGCTAAAACATTATTAAGACTCTGAGAGTTTTTAAACAGAGAAATATTTAGAATTAGCTGTGCTTTCTACATGTTTAATAAATATAAATCCCCATTAAGTAATGATAAATACTAAAAAGTTCATTTGAAAATACTTTGTATCTATTGTGGCTGCATCATCATCTTTGTGTTTTGGTTTCATAAGCAGACTTTTCATCTTCAGCTCTGTCACAGAAGGGAGCAGAAGTGGTGCCACTATGCAGAATAAGGACAACTGAGGTGGTAATATTGTTCCTGAAGAGGACTTCTTCTTTTGTCCAAAGAGAAACTTCAGTTTACCTTGAAACTGCATTGTCTGGTATGTAAACAAGCATAATACAATTATCATAAGCATCCAATGTATAAAACACTTAAAATGCTAATATTGCTCTATAGACCATTAATGTTCAAATAATATTGAACCTACTCATTTTCTATCAGTTCTAACACATGCAGATAAACCCTCAGTATGTATTTCATTATCTTCACTTTGTTTAAAGCGTGCCCATCCTGAAAATCATCTTCTGAAACGTGGCATGGGGATATAGTATTGATCAGAATGGAGACTTTTTAACCGGCCTTTTTTCCTCCCATTGCTGGAGTAGAAGTTCTGTATCATGCTCCATTAGCCAAGTCTAGCACTTATGATGGCGTAAGTAACTGTTTCCTGTATGCCTCAGTCTGGAGCTGGAACTGTTTTTTTCCATGTTCTGATCTCTCCAGGATGAAGATTCTTGAGTTTCCTTCCTCTCTCCCCCATCCCCTTATGAAATAATTGTGCGCATTATCCAGGAGGTATGTGGCTGGGGCAAAATGCACGGACCATGCAGAGAGGCAGATGGGAGGGGAAGCATAGCTGGAAAGTAGGCTCAAAGTGTCAGGAAACTGTGTATGGGGCAGGGAGGGAACCTTCAATCCATGTCTGAAGCCCGTAAGCCTCTCTACTGTACCCACAATCAGATGTCAGGGTGGAGGGAGGTTGGGGACATTAGTCTGGGACTAGCTCCTTCTGCACAGTTCTGGCCTAGAGCAGGGTGCTAAGCAGAGATCAGTGCCGCTGCTGAGACTTGAGAAGGAGTCTTGAAGGGCAGACCACTGTATCTCTGGGCTTCTTCACCAGATTGGGGCACATACTGCAGCTCCCCCCCTTTTTCTCAGCTGACTTGGTCACGGACCAGTGCAATGGGATAGGGAGGCATTCATCTAATTGCTCTGCTAGCTACTGCCAATGGCCATGACAGTGCTACCAATGAAGCCAGGAGGGAGCACATGACATGGTTGTCTCCAAAGCTCATGTGAAACTCCAGAGATGGGAACCTGAGCTTTCTACTATTATTCCCTGATGCATCAACTTTCACCCCCTCATCTATCCCACTTATCTCTCTTTTTATTTTCTGACTAGTAATAGCTCAGCCATCATGACAAATCTAACCTTGCAATGCCTAGCCTATTAAGTTGCTTACAGCTAACAGCTGTTACAAGCAGCCTGATCTCCGTAGAAGTTTGCCTACCACAGAACAGCCCGAGGAAAATATGAGCATTCCAGACAAATGCTTTTCAGAGCTAAAAGAGTCATTCCTGGACCCAGAAGTAGCTAACTGAGTCATATACTGTGCACATGGCCTTGCAGCAAGTGAACCTCAAGCATTCAAGAAAGAAACTGTATTTCTTCTCTCTTGCTATTTTTTTCTCCTTTTCTTTTTGTGTGTCTTGTTTTACCTTAAGAAGAAACAGAAATGGAGTTTAACAACAATCTGTGGAATCACAGAATCATAGAATATTAGGGTTGGAAGAGACCTCAGGAGGTCATCTAGTTCAACCCCTTGCTCAAAGCAGGACCAACCCCAACTAAATCATCCCAACCAGGGGTTTGTCAAGCCACACCTTAAAAACCTCTAAGGATTGAGATTCCATCATCTCCAGATAATAGATAATCCATTCCAGTGCTTCATCCCCCCCCAGTGAAAATGTTATTCCTAATATCCAACCTAGACCTCCCCTACTGCAACTTGAACCCACTGCTCCTAGTTCTGCCATCTGCTACCACTGAAAACAGCCTAGCTCCACCTCCCTGGAACCCCCTTTCAGATAGTTAAAGGCTACTATCAAATCCCCCCTCATTCTTCTCTTCTGCAGACTAAACAAGTCTAGTTCCCTCAGCCTCTCCTCATAAGTCATGTGCTCCAGCCTCCTCATAATTTTTGTTGCCCTCTGCTGGGCTCTTTCCAATTTGTCCACATCCTTTCTGTAGTGGGGGGCCCAAAACTGAACACAATACTCCAAATGAGGCCTCACCAGTGCCGAACAGACGGGAATAATTACTTCCCTCGATCTGCTGGCAATGCTCCTGCTAATGCAGCCCAATATGCCATTAGCCTCCTTGGCAACTAGGGTACACTGCTGACTCATATCCAGCTTCTTGTTCATTGTAACCCCCAAGTCCTTTTCTGCCGAACTGCTGCCTAGCCTGTCAGTCCCCAGTCTGTAGCAGTTCATGGGATTCTTCCATTCTAAGTGCAGGATTCTGCACTTGTCCTTGTTCAGATTTCTTATGGCCCAATCCTCTAATTTGCCTAGGTCACTCTGTATGCTATCCCTGGCCTCCAGCATATCTACCACTCCCCGCCAGCTTAGTGTCATCTGCAAACTTGCTGAGGGTGCAATCCACCCCAGCCTTCAGATCATTAAATGAAGATGTTGAACAAAATTGGAATCTTTAACTGGAAGCTATAACCTACAAGTGACTCTCTCTTCTCTTCAACAAAGTTATTTGAGACTTTCAAATATGTGGTTTTCCCTTTAAAAGGCTCTATCAAAAATGAGAGAGGGAGAATATTTTTTATTATCATTTAATACTTATATTGTGGTAGTATCTCCAGGCCAAGGCCAGGTTGACCCCATTGTACCAGGCACTCTGCAATCAAACAATACATGACTGTCTCTGCCCCAAAGACCATACAATCTAAAAATTAGTTGATCCTTTGAATTTTAAATATTATCACTTTTTTTCTTTATTTACCTTGTGCATGTACTTAATAAATGCTTCTTCCCAAAGTTATTTGTTTAGCATACAACTAATGAAACCAAACCTCTGGCAACAGACCCACAAGCACATTATTACTTTTGTTGTGGCCGAAAAAAATGACAAAATGTTACGATAAAATGAGAACATCTGAAAACTCCGTCAGTCCTCATAACTGTGTATATTCTGGATTGAGTTTTACAGCTGAGGTTGTATCTTGGAGTAGGGTTGATTAAACCAATTATAGGAAGCCTATTGCTTACTTCAGCAGCCAGGATAGTGCATAGTGAGAAGGTCTGCTTCCCCTTGAATGTCAATACACAGGCCCTCAGACTTTACCCACCTCTTCTCAGCTGACTCAAAATCAGAGGCCACCGGGTTCAAGGGCTGTGATAAATGAAGTCACGTTGCTCTTGTTGAAAAAAGCTGAACGTCTGACTATCTAAAAGCTATGTAAGGAACCCGAGAAAGAGATTTCTAGAGGGCATAAGATGGAAACTTTCACCTAATAGTCAGCAAAGAGCCTGTCTATCTAATAATGAATTAAAACACACTTCTGTGCATTAGCTCTGAACATCACCAGGCTAAAGACAAAAACCATTTACTTCTATATTTGCAGGCCCACCACCAGCCTTTCTGGGTCCCAGGGCAGAACAGTTAATGGCCCCCCTAGAAAGGGATGGATTAGGTCCGAGTGGGCTTCCACCGGACGTTTTTACTTATTTATTATTCACTAGGCAGGTTCCTGGGCAGCTGAAGAGGTGGTATCTGCTACTTAGCTTCCCAGGGCCCTTGGACTTCCCAGGGAGATGTCTGATGAACCTGGGAAGCTAGGTAGCAGATACCACCTCTTTAGCCACCTGGGAACCTGCATGATACATAATAAATATGGTTGGCTCAGGGGAGGGGCAAAGAGCGCAGTGGCAGCAGCCTCGGGGAAAAGGGGTGTGGGAAGGAGAGCAGGATACATATCCATCCTCCCATCCACTCAAGTCCTTTTAAATCTGCGGAAACCTGGGCAATTGCTCACCTTGCCCCCTTCTTTCCCTCCATCAGCGGGCCTGCATATCTGGAAGAAGATGCTGGGAATTACAGGCCTCATAAGAAGATGGGGGCTCAAACTCTGCTCTGGTTCAGTGTCCTGATCAGGGGAATCCCTTGTGTGGGAGTCCTTCTCAGAGGCAAAGCCCTAAGTGACTTTAGAGGAGTGGTGCCCAAACTTTTCTGGCTGCAATCCCCTTACCAGTAATGGAATCTGTCCATGCCCCCCTCCATTCCCGCACAGTTGGCTCAGCAGAGAAGCTAGGACTGAAGATGGAGCTGGGGTCAGAACTGGGGCTGGGGCAGACAGGGAATGAGGGCAGAGCTGGCCTGGGGGTGATGCAGAGCGGGGTGTGGGTCTGGGACTGGAATCAGGGTCGGTCTCTGTGAGCTGGGCTGGGGGCGGAGCTGGAGGCCACGGGCGACAGCAGAGCTGGCGGTTGGGAACTGAGCTGTGTCCAGGGACTGAGTGAGGCTGGGTGGTGTTCCATCCCCACTTCCTGTCGGGGCTAGCCCGGGTCCTGCCACGCCTCCCCACCAATGTTCCTTTGCGTCCTCCAAGGGGAGCACACCCCACAGTTTAGAGACCAGTGCTTTAGAGAATAGATACAAGTTTGGGGGAGAGAGGGGGTGGAATAGTGTGGGGTCTGGAATGAAGGGAGGAGCTGAAGAAGCTGAGAGAAAAGCCATCTGTGCCAGGAAGGGAGTATTTGGAGGGAACATAGAATCATAGAGTCATAGAATATTAGAGTTCGAAAGGATCTCAGGAGGTCATCTAGTCCAACCTCCTTCTCAAAGCAGGACTAACCTCAGCTAAATAATCCCAGCGAGGGTTTTGTCAAGCCGCACCTTAAAAACTTCTAAAGATGTAGATTCCACCACCTCCCTAGGTAACCCATTTCAGTGCTTCACCACCCTCTTAGTGAAAATCTTTTTCCTAATATCCAACCTAGACCTGCCCCCACTGCAACTTGAGACCCTTGCTCCTTGTTCTGTCATCTGCCACCACTGAGAGCAGCCTAGCTCCATTCTCCCTGGAACCCCCTTTCAGGTAGTTAAAGGCTGCTATCAAATCCCGCCTCATTCTTCTCTTTTGCAGACTAAACAAGCCTAGTTCCCTCAGCCTCTCCTCATAAGTCTTGTGCTCATCCCCCTAATTTTTTTTGTTGCCCTCTGCTGGACTCTCTCCAACTTATCCACATCCTTTTTGTAGTGGGGGGCCCAAAACTGGACACAATACTCCAAATGCGGCCTCACCAATGCCGAATAGAGGGGAATAATCACTTCCCGCGATCTGCTGGAACAGAGTGCTCTGAGGATGTGGAACTGAAAGCAGGGCCTGTTTCAAGTAAGCCACACAAGGAATCTCGTGAGCCAACGCAAGGGAACACAACTGCAGAATCAGACTGCCATGAAAAAATGCCATTTTCGTGTGAGGGGTGTTGTAGCGTAGAAAGATTTGGAGGAGAAGGAGAATGTTTGCCTGTAAATGTAGGGAGTGCTGGGAACAGAAGGCGAGTTTCACAGACACCCTTTTCACACTGATGGAAGAGTGACAGGAAAAGTATCCCTCAGTGGTAGGAAAATGGAGGTTCTGGTGAAGGTGAGTTTGTTGTAGGGGAAGTAGAAATTGTAGTGGAACCCCCAATCCCATCCATTTCTCTGATGGCTTTCCTGGGAGGGATTTTCCTGTTATGGTTCAGACTAAAGGCCCTTTTGTAAGGTAGTCCTGCAAAACAGAGTTACTCTCGCCACCTTCCCAGAAATTTGAGCCCAGTGCCTTCGGAAATCTTGGATCGCAGCATTTTCTCCACAGGGTTCTTATTAGCTGATCATTTTAATCCTCATCTTTCATTTTAGCTTCCTCTTTGTTTAGGAGATGAAAGGAGAAAATGGAGGGTTCTAAGCTGATGTACAAAAAGAATGATCAGGATGGTCATTTTTTGCCTCTTTAAATTTCTGCTAGGTGGAGACATTGGTCATGATGTTTACTTTTGTGGGATGGAGGAAGAGAGGACGTATGAGGTAAGGACTTTTAAACTGAATATAAACATAGAAAAGTATTATTCAAGTAGTTGTATGTATGGAAATACATGATGGGCTTCCCAAAATATTATAAATCAAGTATCCTTAAGGATGCCTGATGCTTACTTGTGTTCTTTTCTTATGTAAAGTTCTACTCAGCTGCATAGTGGAACAGTGACAAAAATTTCACACTTTATAATTGAGTGTTTACAGTGCCTTAAAATAGGAGTTGTAAGGTTAATACTGATAAATCCTTAACCACAGCAGTGCTACCTGGCTCTGTACTAATAGAGATCATCATTTGGGACAGTTGCAATTATGCAAAAGCTTAAGTAAAAACATTCAACTAATGAAAAAAACCTGTCAAAAATAGAAGCCATCCTAAAACTGTATCTCCATATCAGGGCAAATAATTCATACATTCATGTTCAAATATCTTTAAGAGGTACTTTAAATTTGTGTTACTCAGCCACAGCTTTATACAAAATTATACTTACAAGGAAACCAGATGCACTGTCCAACAGGCAGCGGACTCGACAGATGAAACACCGAGTTAAAAATGGGGAATAATCCGTTGGCATGCTGTCACACTCTTGTGCCTTTAACAATTTACTGAGAATATATTCTTCTTCTACAAACAATGTGGGTAACATGTCAGATTATATGAACTCAGAACGAAAATTTTGTGTACATAAATGAACACACAGTTAAAGAAATTGCTAAAAAGAATATTTTGTAGAGAATTTTCGGTCATGAATATTAGTATCTGTTAGCTGTACATCATAAAGCAACAACTGTGCAATAAGATTAAGTTAATTTGCCTGGGGAATTTGAACGTTCATATTTTCTGACTTTCTGTGATTTTTAACTAAGCAAAATTAATCTTACATTAACATAGAAGAGGTTTTTCCTTTTGGTTTGCCTGACTTTTCAGAGAAAAGAGACAAAAAAGGAAGAACATTAGGAGAAAATACTTATTGACACAGTTAACAGGCACCAGTCAGCCAAAGGTCAGATGGTGCCTCCTCACTTCTTTAGTAAAGCATGCACTAGTTACGGCCACCAGTGCATAGTTTTTGCAGTATGCATTTCTCAAAAGAAACACAAGTACTTCACTAGAAGTGTGAACTCTGAGACTTAATGAAATTTTCTACGGTACACGTCGAGAGCAAGATTTCAAAGTGTACATCACTATTAATTTCCAAATAACGTTGTTCAAATTTAATTAATGTCTGCACACTGTTTGTACAGTTTGTTAAATGTCTCGTGCATTTTGTTCCATTGAGAGGTATTTATTTCCTCCATGCTACATAAACGAGAGACATAATTTATGAAGTTCCCAAAAGACGACAAGATCTCCTGTGGAAGCCATAAGCCTCACCTGGGCTGCTGTCAAAATTACAAACCAGGCCCAGATTCTCGGAGTTTAAAAGCTAGCCATGTACTCCTGCTTCACTGGTGCTGCTTGCAAGTTTCTTCCTGTTCATCTGGAAAACCTATTAATTCTCCATCAGCCTTCAGTGATGTAAACACAGTTTGCCATGGGTCTGGTGGACTTTAAGTTTGCAGACGGTCTGAAGGACTTCATATGTTTTACCCAAATTATGACAGACTCCAGGAAGTTGACAAACTTGGTTCTTTCCAATGAGTAACCCCGTGAGGAGTTACTGTAAGTAGTATTGCCCCAGTTGTTTAGAAAAGAGAACAGAGAACGTGGGGATGCCATACTTTTCAGGAATGTTTTGGGTGTCTCCAATTTTCATGTGCTCAATTTGAGGTGACTGATTTTTCAAAGGAGATGAGCATTCACCATTCCTACTTACTTAAAGTGGCGTCCTAAGTGCTCAGTTCCACTGAAAGGTTAGGCCTTGAGGAACAAAGAGCATTTCTTCACTTGTAGAAAACTGTTCTCACTTTTGTAGCTGGACAAAAATAAATAAAATAAACAAACTAGACAGACTTTATGCTCAGGTGCTAAGAAGGTTCTCTAGTCTATAGCTAGAGGGTGGGCAGGTGTGGTCTGTCTGAGCTAAGGCTAGAGTTGAAACCTTAACTGAAAAATTTCAGATTTTCTAGCATTTCTCATTAATCAAATATTATTGTTATCAGATGTTTTTAAAGGGCTGTATTATTTCAACCTCAACTTTATATTAAAGTTTTACTGGGAATATTATTATTATTACTACTACTACCGCGGCCAATTCACAACCTCTACATACCTTAGTTTGTCCATCTGCAAAATGGGTATAAAAATACTTCCACCCACCCTCACAGGGAGTCCTTTGAAATCCTTTAATGAAAGGCTTAATACCACCCTACAAGTGCAAATTATTAATAGTGGTAGTAGTAGTAGTGGATACTTTTTTACCAAAGAATCCCACTACATTGTTTACATGACGTTTACACTGTACTGGGGGATCTCTTTACCTCGACAATGCAGACACCTGTGAGATGAAAGACGGTAATTATTCAGCAGCCCTAAACTGCACAGCAGCACTACACAAAAATTTTGCATAGGAACGAATAGTAGTTTATCCAGAAAAAATTGCAGGGGGGAATTTAGAGTGACCGAATATAGTCACCAGACATGGAGTATAGCTCAGATACTGGAGTTCACATCCCTGTTGTATTCTTACAGAAAGGGAACTTTAGTGATTAGAAGTAGTCATGATTTCCGTTTTATATCTCCTCTGAAGGAGAGCACCTCTAAGCAGTAGAGGGTGCCCTAACACCATCCTGGGATAGGATCGAATCAAGGAAAATGGACTGCAGCACCTGCTTGTTCTTCAGAAGTCTTTTATCCAAGCAGCGTAGTGTGAGAAAGCAAATGGGATGACAGCACAAAGTGATACTACTGTAGTAATAATATTCAGAAATCCTTTGCACACTACATTTTTGTGACTGAGAGAAATATTGATGTTAGTGAAAGACAAGAGCTTAGCAGCATTAACCATTTATATGGATGATGAGAACATGTACAGCTATATTAGACAGGAAAAAAATAAAAGTAATGTAAACTCTCACGCTTTTAGGCATAAACCATTTTCCAACGGTCAAGAGTTAGGAAGAAACATCCCCCCATGGGCTGATCATGCTGTAACTGCCCACTCTGAGGGTTTCTGCACCTTGCTTTGAGGGATCTGGCGCTAGTCACTACTGGAGTCAGGCTGCTAGACTAGACGAACCACTGATCAGGATTCACTATGGCAATTCCTATATTTTTAATGCATATTATGCAAACCCACCTGTTTCGGTCTGTAACTGTTGTCCAGACGCCAATTGTGGAGGATTCATGGCCCAGTGCAGTTGTCTACAGAAATCCTGGCGATCGTCCACATGAATGTAATCATATATATTTTGGTGCATTACATCAGTCTGAAATAATTACAATAAGCAATGTTTATACTGTTAGCTCTTTGGGAAGGGGATGGCATTATCTATGGTATCCCCATTAGGTGGAGGGCTGGTGGGGATATTGGGTCAGAGCTAAGTTGCTTGAGGAATGTTATTTCTGCATGTCTTGACTTTCACATGTTTATTTTTTGTTTTAAACTACAATATTCTAGTGAGGATCTTTTTAGCCTTAATTACTAATTTCCTGACTTTTATGCATGTGCAAAATACCCGCCAATGTTGCGTTAAAGTCGTTTTTCATTTATTACAGATATGCTTGTTCTGGATGCAGACCTGCCAACAGTGGGCAAGGGGGATAACTGCTATGGAGCCCAGGGATTTAAAAGGGCCGGGGGGCATGGGTGGATAGATATGTATCTTCCTCTCCTCCACACACCCTCCTTCCCCCGAGGCCCCGCTGCTTGTGCTCTCTGCCCCTCCCCCAAGCCGAGCTTATTTCTTATGCACCATGCAGGTTCCTGGGCAGGCTGAGGAGGTGGTATCGGCTACTCAGCTTCCCGTGTTCATCAGACATCTCCCTGGGGAGTCCAAGGGCCCCAGGAAGCTGAGGAGCAGATACCGCCTTCTCAGCCCTCCAGGAACCCGCATGGCACATAAGAAAGAAGTAAAAACTTCTGATGGAAGCCCTCTGAGACCTCAGCCATCCCTTTCGGGGGAGGGGGACACTGACTGTTCTGCCCTGGGGCCCAGAATTGCTGTCAGTGGGCCTGTCTGAATGGGAAATTGAAGGGATGAATTACAGTAATAAGCACTAGGGATATACTCTACATGTATAGCATTGCATGTCTTTTTTAACCAAAGATTCACAAAAGAGTAGCTCA
The DNA here is from genome assembly GCA_007922155.1 of Mesoclemmys tuberculata. Lineage (NCBI taxonomy): Eukaryota > Metazoa > Chordata > Testudines > Chelidae > Mesoclemmys > Mesoclemmys tuberculata. The sequence continues at coordinate 103,211,896 of ML675603.1, read as the reverse complement.
AAATGTCTCCTGGAATGTTACATAGAATACACTTTCATCTGAATTCTCAAAAAATAGGAAAATTACAGTACAATATCCTAGTCTGAAATGGCATAATAAATATGCCTTGATTTCATTTATAGTTTATATCTAATCAACTGTAAAGGCACATGTCAAAACAGTGTACAGTACATGATTTTAGAAAGCTTCTCAAAAGAAATGACAGCAAGAAAGCTGTTATAAATTGTACAACATTAAGCATTCTAAATACTTTTAATATATATTTACCTGATGAAAGCCTAGATAGTCCACAATAGTTGATGATGCATAAAATATCATTCCATCTGAACTCACCACCAAAGCAAAGCCATTCAGTGACTGGGAAAGGGGAGATAAAATAAAGAATAAAATAAAAAATCAACAAAGGAATATTTTGCTCATAGACAAGAACTAAAAGTGGTATCAGGTTCATTAACATATTTTCTAAACTTTTCTTTCCTAGTAGTTCCATTGATATCCATAGGATGCTGATGTAAAGTTGCTACTCTGTGCAAAAGGAGCAGACTCTGTGCCTATACAAAGATGGGCTAATCGATTATTATTTATCAAATTCTGAAGAAAAATAACACATGGCTGTACCTTCTCATTTTGATATATGGGGTTCAGTTTTCATAATTCAGAATTAAATTCCTGCGTATCAACATGAGGCTCTAACAGTTTCAAATATAATCTGGCATTTAAATAGCTCAGAGGTTTTGAACATCACATCTGCATTGCCAGATATATGTAACCTCTGGATAGTAATAGTGGGATTTTAATTATTTCAGTCCTCAGGCCTTAATACAAAGTCTGATACTAAACTTGCTTCCCACTGCCTATTACAATGTAAAGATACTATTTTAAATATTCCTCTCCCCCATACATTGTGGTAGTTTCCATAATTTTTCAACAACAGCATTCTTCCTCCCTAGAATGACATAGTGGATAATGACCTGGAACGTGTTCTCTTTCCTTTTTTTAATCTTATCTTTTTTGGTTACACTCACTACAGAGACTAATTAAAATGTAATTACAATATGTTATCCTTTATGATACTTGGAGTACTACTAATTCATATAACTGGAAGGTTCATGATATGAGCAAATTACTTGTCAATCATTACATATCATACATGATATCATAAACCAATACATAGTCAGAAAGACAATATATGTACGGTAACAGTCTTATGCCAGGTAATGTAAGCAACAAGCCAAGTACACAAATAAGAACAGATGTAAATGAAGTACATAACACAAATGTTAACAATGGCCATTCCTAATCTAGATTTGTCTAATTTTACCTACCTATCTATCCCTACCCCAGAACCCCAGGACACTTTGTCACCATAGAGGGACTGTATTTCAGAGGTGGATTAACTAATCCATGCATGTAATTTGTATACCAATTTGTAAAAAGCGCTGGGATTGTTTGAGATTAAAGTTGTGCATATATATGATACTGCTATCATCATTCCCCCTTTCCTCAAATTGTATTGTTATTGAAAACATGAACGTGACAGCAGACCGATATATTAATTCTCATGCATTGTGGGACCAGGTTTTCAAGAACTCAGTTCCAGGGGAAATTCTTAAGAGTGCTCAGCACCCAGCAGTTCCCTTTGTGATGTTTATGACCAGAATTTCAAAAGAGGCTAGCCCCCAACACGCTGACCTCTTCTGAACATTTGACCTCAACTGTAGGTGCTGAGCACTTTTGAAAAATCTGGCTCTATGTGGCTACACACTCCAGGGTGCACTGTGCCTTAAAGAACCCATGATGTGTGAAATGGGTAACTAGAGAGAAGTCCAGCAGAAAGTCGTTAGGGTCTTGTCTACATTAGAAAATAGTTTCTGCATGTGATTTAGCTAAACTGGTGTTGGCCAGGGGTTAGCTGTAAGTGCAGACAAGGACAAACTGATCAGCACCAGTTTAGCCAACTGGAGTTAATCCCTGATCAGAACAGGCATTACCTCTGGCTAGCTGAACTGGTGCTCATCACTAGTTTCTCCATGGCTATCCTTCCAGCAAAACCAATTGCTGAAATGGTGCTATTTTCTAGTGCAAACAAGGCTCTAGAGTATAGATTGTCCAAAGACACATTAAATGTAAGAGGGAGTGTCAGGACTCTTACTTTCTCCCATTTGTGCCTTTCACTGCGCAGAGAGCATCCCTGAGGATGGTATTCTGTCATATCCATTTACAATATCAAATGGAGACAAGAAAGGATTTTTGGCATCTTGTCTCTTTGGATTCTTCTTCGCAGCAATGAAACCACCAGTGATGTGATGTCAGGAATTTTATTACATTTTAAACATCTGGCAGGCTCTTTAACTAACACCTCCAGACTAAAAACCTCCACAAAGGTAAATGGAGCATTTATGAGAGCTCCGTTATGCAGGTGACTATGCTCTTAACGTGAACACAGCAAAGAACCTCCAGGTCATCAATTATTCATTAGCTGAGGCAGCTAGAAATGATGACCTTGCCATCTGCCTCAAGAAAAACAAGGTAATTTGCCAGCCCACATCTGGGAAAGCATATACGAGACCTAGAGGCACTATGAAAATGAACATAAGGCCTGATACTACAAGGCACTGAGCACCCAGTTTTTTTGGTTTCCAAGGAAGATGAGGGTACTCAGCCCCCCTAGATGGTAGTGGACTTACCTTGTAGGAATTTTGTCAAACACTGTTCTTATGGATCAAGAAATTGCTACTCAAATTATGAAGGCATGTCCTGTGCTCAGTATATTGCCACATATAGGCCCTGCACCATACTTCACAAGAGACTGAAGTCTACTTTAAAGATGCAGAACTGATTTCCAACTCACTGACTCCATATATGAAATATAGAAAAGCTACTGCTAATATTTCAAAGCTCTGGAGTGGGGTCAGAGCAGTAGGAAGGGTTTGTGTGACTGGGGAGACCAAGTGAGCACGTGTATGTGTAGGGAGAGGTTATAGAAATGTGGGAGGGTAGAGGGGCACGCGCGTGTGTGTGTGTATAAGAGAGATGGGGGGTTACAAGAGGTGTTCATGGGGATGGGAACTGATGTAGTAGAAGGAGGTTCAAGAGTGGAATTCAAGGATGTGTATATTTAAGTACAGATGGAACAGAGCAGGGAAGTGAGGGAGATGTGTGGAGGGTGCAATTGCCCCTGTTTTTTCTCTTTCTTGTAACACCTACCAACTTTTCTAGTTTAAGTGGGGAGACCTTAACTGAGTATCTCCTGGTTTCTTAATGTTTGAGTCTGGGATTTTGAAGTCCCATGTTCCAGAAGAGCATGGGGAATGGAAGGCATTTTTGTGCAACAGCAACCTTAATTTCATCTTAACAAAGTTATTTGTGATTAACTCAAGATCCATGTTACAAAAATCTTACAATAGCTGGGAAATCTGCAGCACAATCCACACTAATTAAAAAATCGGCTGAGTATGGAGCAAAACTTCAAAACTAATGTCCATGTCCATGTACTTGACTGCTTTTTAAAAATGTTATCTTAAAAGTGCAGTTGTCATCAATGGCACAATAAGAGTTGTTTTACACCACTGTTGGAGTCCGGCAAGGCTGCCTTCTTTTGCCCACACCATTTAACATCTACCTGGAGCACATAATGACTGATGCCCTAGAAGATCACATATGCACAGTCAGTATTGGGGGGTGAACAATCTCAAATCTTTGATTCGCTGATGACATTGACAGCCTGGCAGGTAGTGAAGAACTTGTTAACCTTGTGAAACGATTCGATGAAACTTCTGCAAAGTACGGCATGGAAATTAATGCAGAGAAAACCAAGCTGATGACAAACAAATGTGATGGGATCAACTCACATCACTATCAAAGGACAAGAGCTGGAGACAGTGAAACAGGTCAAGTATCTGGGGGCAATCATCACCAACAAGGGATCAAAGGCAGAAATTTTGGCAAGAACTGCAGCACTGGCAAAGAACAGCAGCATGGCAAAGTTAAAGCCAATTTGAAGGAACAAGAACATCTCCCTGAAGTCCAAACTGAAACTTCTGCACACACTGGTCATCTCTGTTTTTTTGTATTTGTGAGAGACATGGACCCTTACGGCAGAACTTGAATGGAGATGAGATACCTCTGTAAAATCTTGGGCATCTTCTACCTTGACCATGTCACTAATGAAGAGGTTCGTAACATCATCACCCAATGTGCTGGGTCATATGAAGATCTCCTGACGGCCGTGAAGAAGCACAAGCTGAAGTGGTATGGCCATGTAACAAGATCATCTGGCCTATCCAAGATCATCCCCTAAGGGACAGTACAGGGAAGAGAAGAAGAGGTGGGCAGAAGAAGAGATGGACTAATGACATAAAAGAGTGGACAGGAATGGACTTCCTGGAGACTCAGGCACTGATACACAATCGTCAGGTGTGGAGACAATTGGGTGATCGTTCATCAATGATGATGCCCCAACAACCAATGCAGTTATGGAAGCAATAGCAATAGGGTTATCTTAAAACACTACTTGATTAGAAGACACATTATCCATAGCAGAGAGGACTCAGTACAGATGTACCTGAAGCGCATTGTTGTGCCACTCCAGCAACAGACCAGGAATCTCCTTTCCTTACCCACTTGCTCTACAGAGGGTGACATATAGTGCTCTATCTGGCTCAGTATGCACATCCCCTAGCACAGGCTGGAATGTTGGAGTTATGTCCATTTCCTGCCCCAACTTGCCTGCTCTTATCTACATGTGTGGTGTGGGGAATATAGTAGCTGTATGGAAACTACATAGCTCTCATGCAGCTACCCAAGTTATAGGTAACTGGCACAGGGGAGTAAGGGGGCATATGACAGGAATGTGAGGACGTGTAGGAAGAGCTACAGTTTGGCTCTTAGATTTTAGAGAAAAGAGAAATGTTCAAAGATCTTCATTCTGCAATTCTGTGTCCAAGCTGTGCTTACTATATACTAATAAATAGTGTTTTATGAATAATAGTTCAATTGCTTGAGTAGATTTACTTTTTCAAAAGGTTTCGTAGTAGAAATTTGAGTAGTGACAACTAAATGCAACTTTAGTGTCTAAGCTGTGAAAATAAATGATTGTAAAATGCCATTTGGTAAACCATATGGATTCAATGACAGATGGAATTTCTAATCCAGGATAAAACTTGAAACATGTGAGACAGACTTAACTATGTACTGCAAACACTCGTTTGTTTGCGTTTGGTTTTGTTTGTTTAAGAAACTCATGTTTCTTACATTGTACATGAAAAATTAAATAACTTTTTTCTGAATGGAAAAAAGGGCTTGGTGTCAAACTGTGAGATCTGTTCTTTTTAAAAACATATACATCCAATTATGTACTCACGAAAAGCTGCACCTGCTACTTAAACAAAAAGCAATTAAGATGTCAGTTCAAAGCAAGTTCACTATTACTTTGGTACCCACAGTAGCTCTTCCATTATGAAGTTTTAGAAACATTATTAATAAAGAGGTTCTCCCTGGGAATGAAGACAAATATTTGTAGAAAATAGGACTTCCTTTGGCAAGATCCTTTATATATCCTGATGTTTTTTCTGGTCCCATAACAGAGAATCAGCCAGCAAATACTTCAAAGGTATTTTGGTCAAGGTCATGGCATAGTAAAAATAAGAAAAAAAGATCAGTTCCAAGCCACATTTCTCTTATTACTCTTCCTTGAAATAAAGGAAAATTCACTAGCATTGTGATCTCCAGAGACCATGTTGCTATGGTTACTAAAGTACAACAGTCAAGGCCTGCAGCCATGCTTTGCTCAGAACAGATTTTCAAGTCACGCAACATAGATACTAAATTTCCAGAGTCAAATGGCTTTCAGTTTATCTAGGGCTGTTTCCTTTAGCAGTCTGTTGATGGTCTTTGCACCACATGTACGGTGAGGTAATTCTTTGCTGAGCTGAATAATAAGCTTCTGTATGTGGTACACTCATTCCTAACTTTCTTCAGAATGATGTCTACTTAAGAATACTACTAGGAAGATAAAGAGAGCCTTTTTAATTTGTCCCATAATTGTTCCTTTCCACTAGTGTTTTTAAAAATTCACAATTACTCTGTGCAAAAATTACTTTATAATTCTTAATTAAGATGCTCTTTACAAGCCAAAAAAATTAAGTCATTAGAACTCTGATATCACGCTGAACCACAAAAAGACTATTCAGAGATACACTACTGTACCTAGGGACATCAGAGTATGCCCTTTGCCAGATTAGTAGGATAATTCATAGCACTCGGTAGATTTGTGTACATACATTGCATCAACAAAGTTACTTCAGAGCAGCTTCTTGAGCAAGTAAGCACTGCCCTGTATGATTAGAGGTTGCAGAATTGTGCCCTTCATAAACAGTTTCCATCACAGCCTTGTGTACTGGAAAACAAAGGAGACAAAAAGCTAGCATTTAAAAAAAAAAAAAAAGCAGACATGCATTTTCATCATTGTAGCCAATGGAGATGGGAAGTGTTTATGGATAATACTTTTGTCACTATGTTTTGTATGTATGAGCCCTTTACACATGGAAGGCTTTATGGGTGAATCCCATGGACAAGGAATACTGTATATGGGAGCTCTTTTCAGAGGTAAAACTTTGCATGCCAATGGATTTGAACAAGGAGAAAAATTGCATACCAGTTGGTTTGAGTAGGGGAAACTTTTTAGGGTGAATGTACTCCTGCAAAAGTTGGATTTCAGCACAGGAAAAAACATGTATTCTCACTCATTCTGTGCTACCTTCTCTTTTCCCCAGATAAAACCAAGTCCATGTTCCTTCCTATCTGATTCAGTCCAGATACTACTCAGATCCTCAAGAAGAGTTGTGGTACTTAGAAGGTTAGAGGACCAAGTCCATTCAATACTATCCAGGTCAAGGTCAGTCAGTGCTGACCCTCAGCCATCTCTTGCGCTAATGCAGTTGGGGAAGAGTTTGGACCCTGGGCCTCACATTTACTTTTGGATAGGAGACCTGTGCATCTGGAAGGGAGAGAGGACCAGGAAAAATTTAGCTTGCAAAGTTTTTTCTTTATCCGATGTTTTGCCATCACATCACTATCACAAGGGAATTGGATCAACTTCAGAAATATTTATTTGTGTGTATTATTTTATATGTCTGTATTCAGTGAGGGAGATGGAATGTGACAGCTTGACAAGAGGGATAGATACAATAGGCATCTTGGAAATGTGGTAGGAAAATATAAATCAATGGCGTTTGGTGATCCCTAGTTACAAACTTCCACAAAAACAGATTAGGTCACAGAGAGAGTAGGGTGTGAGCGATCATATGCCTCAAACCTGGGCCCATGGGTCCACAGGAGTGGTCAGGCTACAAGTGCCACCTAGCAGTTCACCTGAGTAACTAGAGAAGGGGTAGCTCACAGAGGGCCCTATACCCAAAGCTCCTGATTGGGGGAAAATATCCAGTCCCCCTTCCTCCCCAATTGACTAAGGAATACTATATAAACTAGGAAGTAACAACTGGAATTTGTGTGAGCAACTAGAGGAATCCTTGGCTGGCTGCAACCATGGACCCCTTAGCGTTGTCACTTTTCTAATGACTTATAATCAGACCCCCGAAGCCATGCCTCTGCCCGACCTCTTCCCTTGAGGCCCTGCCCCTTCTCCACCTCTTCCCCAAAGTCCCGCCTCTGCACACCATGTGCCACCACAAGCTGCTCGAGCAGCCTGTCCCCGGAGGCAGTAGTGGCTGCTGTGCTGCCTCCTTTCAGTTTAGGGTTGCCACAGATAAAAAAAACTGGACATCAGGGCTTGTCAAATGGCACCCAGACGCACAAGCCAAAACCCAGACTAGCTGGGTGAAAATCAGATGGATGGCAACCTTACCAGGCCCTGCTGCTTATCTGATCCCTGCTTCCCCACCCGCTCCAGATTCCTGTCATAGAATCATAGAATATTAGAGTTCGAAGGAACCTCAGGAGGTCATCTAGTCCAGCCCCTTCTCAAAGCAGGACTAACCTCAGCTAAATAATCCCAGCGAGGGTTTTGTCATGCCACATCTTAAAAACCTCTAAAGATGGAGATTCCACCACCTCCCTAGGTAACCCATTCCAGTGCTTCACCACCCTCCTAGTGAAAAACCTTTTCCTAATGTCCAACCTAGACCTTCCCCACTGCAACTTGAGCCCATTGCGCCTTGTTCTGTCATCTGCCACCACTGAGAACAGCCTAGCTCCATCCTCCCTGGAACCACTTTTCAGGTAGTTAAAGGCTGCTATCAAATCCCCCCTCATTCTTCTCTTTTGCAGACTAAACAAGCTTAGTTTCCCCAGCCTCTCCTCATAAGTCTTGTGCTCCATCCCCATAATCCTTTTTGTTGCCCTCTGCTGGACTCTCTCCAACTTGTCCACATCCTTTTTGTAGTGAGGGGCCCAAAACTGGATACAATACTCCAAATGTGGCATCATCAATGCCGAATAGAGGGGAATAATCACTTCCCGTGATCTGCTGGCAATGTTCTTACTAATGCAGCCCAATATGCCGTTAACCTTCTTGGCAACCAGGGCACACTGCTGACTCATATCCAGCTTCTTATCCACTGTAACCGCCAGGTCCTTTTCTGCAGAACTGCTGCCTAGCTTGTCGGTCCCCAGTCTGTAGCTGTGCATGGGATTCTTCCATCCTAAGTGGAGGACTCTGCATTTGTCCTTGTTGAACCTCATCAGATTTCTTTTGGCCCAATCCTCCAATTTGTTTAGGTCCTTCAGTATCCTATCCCTCCCTTCCAGGGTATCTACCACTCCCCCTAGCTTCGTGTCATCTACAAACTTGCTGAGGGTGCAATCTACCCCATCCTCCAGATCATTAATGAAGATGTTGAACATAACCGGCCCCAGGACCGACTCATGGGACACTCCGTTTGTGACCGGCTGCCAGCTAGACATGGAGCCATTGATCACTACTCGTTAAGCCCTATGCTCTAGCCAGTTCTCTGTCCATTTTATAGTCCATTCATCTAACCCATACTTCTTTAACTTGCTGATAAGAATACTGTGGGAGACTGTATTAAAAGCTTTGGTAAAATCAAGGTATATCACATCCACTGCTTTCCCCACATCCACAGAACCAGTCACTTCTTCATAGAAAGCAATCAGGTTGGTCAGGCATGACTTGCCCTTGGTGAATCCATGGTCACTGCTCCTGATCATCTTCCTCTCTTCCAAGTGCATTAAAATGGATTCCTTGAGGACCTGCTCCATGATTTTTCCAGGGATTGAGGTGAGATTGAGATGAGGTGAGGTGAGGCTATAATTCCCTGGATCCTCTTTCTTCTCTTTCTTGAAGATGGGCACTATATTTGCCTTTTTCCAGTCATCAGGGACCTCCCCCAATTGCCACGAGCTTTCAAAGATAATAGCCAATGGCTCTGAAATCACATCAGCTAACTCTCTCAGCACCCTCAGCTGCATTGCATCTGGCCCCATGGACTTGTGCATGTCCAATCTTTCTAAATAGTCCTGGACCTTTTCTTTCAGCACTGAGGGATGTTCACCTCCTCCCCATTCTGTGCTGCCCAGTGCAGTAGTCTGGGAGTTGACCTTGGCTGTGAAGACAGAGGCAAAAAAGGCATTGAGTACCTCAGCTTTCTCCACAACCTCTGTCACTAGGTTGCCTCCCCCATTCTGTCAGGGGCCCACACTTTCCCTAATCTTTCTCTTGTTGCTAACATACCTGTAGAAACCCTTCTTGTTCCCCTTCACGTCCCTTGTTAGCTGCAAGTCCATTTGTGCTTTGGCCTGCCTAATTTAATTCCTGCATGTTCGAGCAGTATTTTTATAATCCTCCCTAGTCATCTGACCAAGCTTCCACTTCTTTTAAGCTTCTTTTTTGTGTTTAAGTTCACTAAAGACTTCTTTGTTAAGCCAAGCTGGGTACCTACCATATTTGCTATTCTTTCTGCACATCGGGATGGTTTGTTCCTGTGCCCTCAATAAGGTTTCTTTAAAATACAGCCAGCTCTCTTGGATTCCTTTCCCCTTCATATTAGCCTCCCAAAGGATCCTGCCCATCAGCTCCCTGAGGGAGACAAAGTCTGTTTTTCTGAAGTCCATGGTCCGTATCCTGCTGTTCTCCTTTCTTCCTTTTGTCAGAATCCTGAACTCGACCATCTCATAGTGACTGCTGCCTAGACTGCCACCTACTTCCACTTCTCCTACCAAATCTTCCCTGTTTGTGAGCAGCAGGTCAAGAGCAGCACGGCCCCTTGTTGGTTGCTCCAGCACTTGCACCAGGAAGTTCTCCGCAACACTCTCCAAAAACTTCCTGGATTGTTTGTGCTCTGCTGTGTTGCTCTTCCAGCAGATGTCAGGGTGATTGAAGTCCCCCATGAGAATCAGGTCCTGTGAACTGGATACTTTCCCTAGTTGACTGAAGAAAGCCTCATCCTCCTGGTCTGGTGGTCTATAACAGACACCCACCACGACATCACCCTTATTGTTCTTGCTTCTAAGCTTAACCTAGAAACTCTCAACTGGCTTATCTCTAGTTTCATACTGGAGCTCAGAGCAATCATAGTCCTCCATCCCAGACTCCTATCTATTCCCAGTTCCTAATGTCCTACTCTACTCCAGGCTCCTGTCCTCTACCTTTCCCCTGACTTTGTTTCCAGCTCTGCCCTTCAGCCTGATACCTGATGCTGTCTTTGGTTTTGACCCTCTGCTCTGCTCATTAGGTCTGACTCCTGCTGTGACCACTAGGCAAGAGGCTGTGAGTTGAATATTCCAGAGGAGAATCCTGGAAACAGCAATAGCAGTTGCTGCCACTGCTGTAAAGCTTAAGTATAAGGTTGGAGTAGAACTTCATTTCCTTATAGTTAAAGAAGCCAAACTTGAGGAAGGGGTGAGTTTAGACTTAGTTTCTGGACTGGATTGTCTCCACAGATGCTCAAGTAAAATGAGAGCAGAGACAGGAAGTGGTTGTGAAAAGTGAACCAGCGTGGGCTATAGTATGGCAAACAGTCTTGTTTGAGGTAGATGCAGAAGAGGAGCATATGAATAGAGAAGGGGAATTGAAATACAGCTTTGGTGGCATACAAAAGTTCAAGGATTTCTGTCTAAATTTACTCAAATTTATTCAAAGTTAAAAAATACAGAAGAAAAGTTACTGGCTAATATGCACCAAAAAAAAAAAAAGGAAGACAGGAAAGAAAAAGGTTAAGCAATAGATCAAATGTTCAAATGCATAAGACCATTTAAAAAACAATCAACCGTATTGTAATTTTACTACCATACCAGAAGAAAGTCAGTTAAAAGGAAGATTGATCTTGTAGTCTTCTTTTATATACAATATAAAGAAGTTAACAGAAACTCAAAACAGAATACAGGGATTTGCTTTCGCAAATGAAATTAAGGCTGGGTCCACAGTGATGGCAGCAAATTCGCCGCCGTCACATCAATTGCTTTGGATCAACTAAGCGGTCTGTATAGACGCGCTCAGTCGATCCAGGAAGCGACGCAGGAAAACCACCTCGGTAAGTGGCATAGTGCTGCATCGAAGGGAATCTGTTCCCATCAGCGCAGCGCAGTGTGGATGCCGCGCAGAGGAGACACCGGTAAGTCGACAGGAGATATGCAAGTGATTTACGTCACTTGCGTATCTCCCGTCAACTGCTGCTGAATCGCAAAGGTAAGTGTAGACCGGGCCTAAGTCATTGAAATGCATCTTGAGCATACTGCTGCTTGAATCTTTTTTCTTGTTATTGTTATGGGAAACACCAGTGATTGCTATGACTGAAAGAAATTATAGAAAATACCTACTATTTCTTTCTTCCTTTTTGTCTAGTTAATTTAATTATTTCCCTTTTGACAATCAGCTAGCTTAGCAGTTTACCCCTGTTGGTTGTGTGAGTCTATCACACAGCAGCTGGGGAGAGAAACATTTTAAAAACCAATAGGATAATGTGGTTGGAAAATCACAAACTTGCAACTGTAGCACTTGAAACTAGTTGTAAAGAGGTGGCAAAAGGTGACTGCATAAAGCTGGTGAAGTTCTGATGACTCATTACAGCAGGTGCAGTTTCTTAATTTCACCCTAGACTTACAGGAGGCAGGAGTGACTATCTACAGAGAGGGAAGTATGACAAAGGAGGCCCTGAAGAAAAGTCCTACAGACAGCCAAATTCCCAGAGAAAATGTAGTCTAAGATCTATTGTGTTATTGTTTTTAGATTACTAATAGAGCCAAATTTCAAGGAGTGGGTGAGTTTGGACACCAACTCTGAGCCCATGTGCAACACTGAGGATTGGGTACAGACTAGAGCTGTTTGGAATTTTTTTGACAAGACATTTTTCTTCAAAAAAGGCATGTTTGTCAAAAACGAAGCAGGAAAGAGTTGATTTCTATTAGTTTTCTCATTTCAAAAACTGTTGGAAAAAAGTTTCAAAATTGTCAAAATGTCTCTTTTCTACATTTTCAATATGAAAAGTTCTGTTTTTTCCATTTGAAATTATTTTTTGTTTAGAATTGGACACTAGGTATAATAAAAGAATTGATTTCAAAAGGTTGAAATTGAAATGAAATATTTTGATTGACCCAAACTAAATTTTTTGGTAGATCGTTGGTTCACGAAAGATTTTGAGATTTTGATTTTTCATCCTGATACAGGATAGGAACATTTTTCAAAATCTCAAAATTATTCCTGAAATGTGAAAACAGTTTCCCAACAAGCTCTGGTAGAGACTCAACACCTTCATATTACTTTAAATATATGTGTATATATATATATTTGAAATTGACTAGATTTCCAGTGAAATGTGCTCTATTAAAGATGGGCCTATTCCTAACAACCTAGTTGAGAAGACAAAGGAAGGGAGCAGAAACACTGAAAATATCCTGCCACTAATTGGAAATGACAAGAAATGGCAAACAGGTGCAGAAAGTGTAGGAGCAGGAAGTAACTGTATGTGTGCAACAGAAGATAATGAGTCTCTCCTGACTCCAGTCTATGGGCGTCCCCAATCTATAGATGTCCTTTATAGCTATCTTCTTCATAAATCATCCCAAGTGACTGATGCCAGATCAAATTATCTCATCTGTGGTATTGGAGGAAGTGTACAGTTTATAGCCAAAGGCAACTGAAAACAAAAGAATTAATACTGGGAGAATGTTTTAAAGTGGTATCAATTTAAAAAAACAGAAACTTAGTCTATGAAAACGTTACACAAACACACTATTTTGAAACTGTGCTGATCACCACACTTGAAAACAACACAATATGAAAGTGAAGTGATGAGTTTAGTGCAGGATTTGTTCTACTGAGATTACGCTCTCCTAAAACTGAGTAGTCAGGCGATGCCAACATTGGTGGGAGCTGAAAAGCAATTCATGACCACAACAGATGGTAAACTTATCCAAGACGGTTCAATCAAACCCTTAAGTAATTTCTGATGTTCCAGACCTCTTCCCCCACCACAACCCTAACAATCCTCCATTTGTGTTTGACCCCTAATTCTTCTTTTAAGTTTGTATTTAAATAAAAAACAGGAAGCCAAATTTCTTGCACTCAGACTAAAGCTCAGGCTAGGCTCCTTTTTTTAATATCAGAGTTTATTAAGTACTGATTACACAAAGTTTGGAAAGAGGAAATGGAATTACACTAACACTTTAAAAAAATTACAGGAAACTGGGTAGGAAAAAGGTTTCCTGTGTTATTTCCTTATACAAAGTGCAGAACAGCACCAATGGGATGTTTTCTACTATAGCATTTCCCAAGTCATCTTGGAATAAAATTTGAACAGATGTTAATTTAAATTCTGATTCAGATTGTATTAGTAGACGCCACCTGGAAATGTCTCCTTGTGCTGTAGCACATATGTATTTGTCTCTCTTCAAAATAGGCTGCTGAAATCCTATTATTTGCAGTCATTTTTCAAGTAATGCAATAATGCCTCTCATAATACATTTCATTTGCCAGGAACCAAATCCTGGAGTCTTTACTCTGCCAAAAGGCCTCTCGACGTCAGTCAGAGTTTTGACTAAGGATTATAGGAGTGTGCCCTAAAGGCCTGATTCAACTCCCATTCAAGGGGATGGAAAGACTCACTGTCTTTAGCAGGCGTTGGCTCAGGCCCAGAGTGCTTATCCACAATAGTGTCTAATACTGTGTTTTAGAGTTAAAAACCAGATTAAGGGATTAATTTTTCAATCAGCACCTCAATTTTGCAGGTGTATTTTGATGTCTACACTTAAATTGTGCCAATATTTTTGCACTGACAATGACCTACAGGTACAAATGCTGCTATAGTTAAATATCAAACAACCAGAAGGGCCCAGCAGATCACCTTGTCAGATCTCCAAGCAGCAGCACTTGCACCCACCAATGCAATGAAATGCCGGGGTAAAATGTGCCTAGGAGGCTCAGTTTGAAAATCTGGCCCTAAATAATGACATATAGATAAGATTAAGGACTGAAGTGGAACTAGGCTTATTTACACCAGTTGAAAGTTATGGAGGGGGTACCACCTGTAACTCTCTTTGGTCTGAAATAACCTTTATTCTTCAGGACTTTGGGGGAGGGGTGTGTTACTCAAGGCATAGTGTTGAGGGATATGTTATGCATCGGACTGCACCAGTTATTGCTGTCTATAGTTACTGATGGTTTTTAAATAATTGCTAAAGGTGCCTAGAGACTGAGAGTTGCTAATTTTGTTTTATAAATCTAAATAAATAAAGGTGGAATATGGTACGAATCAATATGAATGAAAGTGGCAGAACTGAGTCCTTGCTAGCTAATGTCCAAAATTCAATAATTTGTAACGAGTCTCTCCATCATTAGTGCAAATTACTGAGGTTCAGCTGTATCTGGCAAAACAAACAATTTAAGGCTTACTGGGACATACTAACAAGGTCCAAAGCATCAGGAAGTATAAGATTGCCTACCTCTGAAGTCTGCTACTAGCTATGTGTACTGAAAGCAAATGCCTACTGGGCTGCTCTCCTCAGGTGCTCGAATGAGTGACTATACCCACATCCAGGTATGGGTAAGGTTAACCCCATATGCTCCAATAATGGGTGAGTTACAGAACCAATGTGTGCAAATGTTCTAATCCAAAGGGTAGAGAAATTAGGCATCATTGGAACGTTAGGTATTTTTTAAAAACAGCCTGCATCGCTCTAAAACAGTGGTCCTCAACCTTTTTTGCACCAGGGACCGGCTTCAAGCAAGACTATTTTTCCATGGCCCGGCAGGGCGGGGTGGGGGTGGGGCAGGGCGGGGCTTTCGTCATATGGGGGTGGGGTTATAGAGGGGGTTGGAGTTTAGTGCATACTTATCATTTAATTATGACATTTATAATGTGAATGTGACTCAACTCACCATAGGTTCAGAATGAGTGGGAGCACTGGGCTTGTTTACCTGGATCAGTGGGAGCACTGGGCTTGTTTTCCTGCAACAAGACAGTCCCATCTAGGGGTGATGGGAGACAGTGACATCCGAAGTGTGTTCCTTATGTCCAGTCTACTCCGTAATCTCGTTTTTACTGTTGTCATTGCAGAAAACCCAGTTTCACAAAGATAGGATGTTGGAAATGGAAGCAGAGTTTTCAGTGCTTTTGTGGCGATCTCAGGATATTCTGCCTTGACTTTAATCCAGAACGTTGGGAGATTTGAAGTCTCAAACATACTTTTAAGGCTACCATCATTTGCAACCTCAAGCAGTTGGTCTTCTTCAAGCACGGACAAGGTCGATTCACCTGGCTTGTTCACAAATGGGTTGCGAATCCATTCCTTCCTAGTTCGTGGGTCTTTTGTGGTTGGAAAGTAATGTTCAAACTCTACTGAAAGCTGAGATAGGTGATCATGCACCAGCTGGGAGAATGAAGGCTCAGGCTCGGTCTCTTCCAAAATCCCTGCTAATGTTTGAAACATGTCAAATATCCCTGTTCTCACTCACCGTCCCCACACTTCCAGTTTGGCTTTGAATGCAGCAACTTTATCTGCCAACTTGAAGGCAGTTGTTATTCTCCCCTGAAGTGACAGATTAAGTTCGTTCAACAAGTTGAATATGTCACACAAGTAAGCAAGTTTTGTGACCCATTCCTTACTACTGAAATGTGCTGCAAGTGGCAATTCTTTTTCTAAAAGAAATCTATGAAGCGGTTCTCGTAACTCAAAAACTCTGGCCAGTGCTCTACCTTTAGAAAACCATCTGACTTCTGTGTGCAAGAGAAGACGTTTGTGCTCCGCGTCCATCTCCTCACAGAGCTGCTCGAACAGACGTGAGTTAAGGGCGTGTGCTTTGACGTTATTAATAACTTTAATCACATCTTGCAAAACGCTGTTAAGTTCAGGTGACATTTTTTGGCTTGCCAGCATTTCTCTATGGATGACACAGTACGTAGACTCACATTCAGATGCAACCTCTTTGACCCGAGTAGTTAAACCAGAAAGCCGTCCAGTCATGGCAGCTGCTCCGTCCGTGCATATACCGACACAAAATGACCAATTTAATTTTCCTGATATGTAATCATCCAAAGACTTGAATAGTTCTGCACCTGTTGTGTTGGCTGGCAACAATAATACACATAACATATCCTCATGCACATCCTCCTGAAAAATATATCGCACATAAACAACCATCATTGCCTTGTTGTCAACGTCAGTAGACTCGTCAACCTGGATTGCGTACCATGGTGACGCATTAATCCTCTCTAACAATTGTACCTCAATGTCTTCTGCTATTTCATTAATTCGTCTAGTGACAGTGCTCGCTGAAAGAGGAACCTGTGCCACCTTTTTAACTGCAGCCTCTCCTAAAAGTTCATGGCAAATGTCCTTAGCGGCAGGCAGGATCAACTCTTCACCAATAGTGAAGGGCTTCTTAGCCTTGGTAATGCGGTTAGCTACTAAGAATGATGCTCTCAGTGCAGACACATTTGTTGATGTGGTGGCCTTCAATAATTGCTTCTGTCCTTCGTGTTCACGTTTTTTTCTTTCAAAAAACTCCAAAGGCTTGTCTTTTGATGCAGGGTGCTTGGTCTGTAAGTGGCGAACCAGTTTTGAAGGCTTCATGGCCTTGTTGGATAGCCGGTCGCCACATATCAGACAGAGTGGGCTTGGGGCCTGTGAATCGCCTGCTGCGATGAACCCATAATTTAAGTAGGACTCATCGTATTTTCTTTTAAATGCAGCTTTCTTTTTTTTAGCAGTCATGGAGTCTTCATCTGTCTCATCATTGGGTCTTTCTCCCTTTTCAAAGAAGCTCTCCAGCAATGTTTGTTTTTTACTCATTTTACAAGGGTTTGAGGCGTAGGCGTAGTGGGCCCCTAACGCTGAAAGATGGCTACCGCTACTGACGACGGGCACTGCTGCTGCTGATGACCGCTACTGACGACGGGCACTGCTGATGATGATGACTGCTACTGCTGCTACTGGACACAGCCACTGCTGCTATTAAGGATGGCTGCTATGATTTTTAACTGTTTGCTTTTTTTTCACTTTTTTAACCAGCAAATCTGCTGCTGGGCCGCACCACACCGCACCACAGCTACGGTTGTCACACGGGTGGGACAACTGACGTCATATCTAGCTGCCCACTAGCATCCAGAGCTTCTTCCCCTCCAACTCGCAGAACATACAGCTAGCAGGAGGGGAAAGAGGGCTGGACACATATGACGTTCTTGTCCCTGCTCCTGTCTGAGCAAATTCTGCAACTAGAGTAGCAGCACTGTACATTGAGCCTCAGTGTACAGCACTGCTACTTAGCAGCGCTATACACCAAACAGCGCTGTAGACCGGGGGGTGCTGGTGGGACCTCGGCGTACAGCGCTGTAGACCAGTTCCCCGCCAGGAGCTATGCCAGGAGCCACGACACTGTGGCCAGATCGCCGACCCGCCCCACCGCGCCCCACATAATGTGCTGTGCTGGGAGCCGCGTCTACTGAGGCCAGCCCGCTGCCCCGCCCCACACAGTGTGCTCTGAGCTGCCGCCGCAGAGCACAGCACACTGTCAGTGTTTAGTGCTGGTCTGCGGCGGCGCTGCGGACCGGCAAAAAACCCCCAACGGCCCGGTCCTGGTCCGCGGACCGGTGGTTGGGGACCCCTGCTCTAAAATATGCAGGGAAAAACAAGCCAAGGGAATTCTGTTTTAATCAGTTGTGTCCATACCTTCGGCCTTCTGGAGTATGATTCCACTACACTTGGAAGATCACTGCCTTTCTGCTCCCTCTAAATCCTATGGGATTTTTTAGTGGAAATAATAACTAAATCTGCCAGTGATGTCTTATTATTGGGCCTGATGTAATAATTTTGATCTTAGAAGGAAATAATAACACTAGCCTGGAAACAGCTAACTTCCACCTTCTGAGACAGAAGGGATACAATGGATGGGGTATGTCACAGTAATGGGGAAACTGACAATGTCATTCAATAATAAATACCAGGACTGTGCGGTGATCGGGCAGCCTTAGAGCAACAATTTGAAAAACTAGGAGATAAAACTGTCAAACTGCATGACTTAGATAACTTTTTGGAAGTTTAAGGTTAAACCTCATTACAGGATGCCACTTGGGTCTCAGAGCTGAGAGAATAGAGAAGGTCCTAAGAGTGGGCTACACAAGAAAAAAACCCAAGCATCTTCTTAATAATATCGACTTTGACTTTAGTCATAAGGGTTTTGTTTTCTCTTCTCTCCTGGGGCATGTAGAAACATGGGTAGGCAGGAAAAGAAATGGCCCTGAGACTAAAAACATTGGGAAAAGTGAGTGACTTAGGTACCCTGCTGAGGGTGAGAAGTAGTATTGATGAAAAGAAGAGATGATGACAAACATAATAACTGGTAAGTAATTCTCTCTTTCCCAAGCCCCCGCACTATAAATTTGCGCAGTAATCCTATACGAGGCTTGATCCTGAGAGATGCTGAGTGCTCACAACTCCCCTTTGAATGTAATGGGAATTGTAGCCTTTCAGCACCACTAAGGATCAGGGTCACAGAATATATATTTAAGAAAAAAGTGGAGAAACCTCAAACTGTAATTTGCAGAGCTTTGACCAGTTCAGCCTCTGCTAATGAAGGGGTCTTTCCACCATCTTCTAACAAGAGACTTAAAAGCTCATTAGACCTAGTGGGCTGGTTGACCTCCCTCTTTAAAATATATTTGTGTGTGTCACTCCATCATGGATCCACCACTTAACGGTATATTCTATTTAGACAACATGATACATATCTTTTTAAAGCACCACTTGAAATTTAGCTCTTTAGCGTATAATATATCCTTAAACTGTACTGCGTATGTTTGAGTTAAACTAATGTTATGTTTGCATAGCACCAAGTACACAACTGGTACTCAAAACAGACTTATACGAATCCAGGAACCAGCCCTGTGAATTTGCACAGTGTGAGCTGTTTTCATGACAAAGAAAGTGTAAGGATCCCTTGCCAAGCTGAGAGGATCTTACAACGGCAGATAAAGTAGCCTGATTCCCATGATCATCCATGAAACACAGTAGCCACTCCAGAGAAAAAGAGTCTTAGCTTTTCCTGAAGAGCAACAATGAAGGCGACTATAAGCCCTTAGTCCACTACAGCTAATAATGTGAACGGGGGTCAACAACAAACCCACAATAAATTGTAACCCAAGCATACTAAAAGAGCATCTGAGCTAAAATCAGATCGGGGAATTCCACACACATTCCCAACAAATGCTGGAGAAAATTGACCCCTTAACACCATCTGATATTTCTCCACAGTTGGAACCAGTTCAATACGTTCACATGCAGCTGATCATCATGCAGCTGATGAGTCACAGTGTCAAATGTCACTGGTAAATCCACTAAGAATAGGCCTCCTCTGCCCACTGTCATAGGCTGATCATTAATGACTTGAGCACAGTTAGTCTCAGGACTTGGAGTGTGCCTGAAGTCAGACTGAAATGTATTATATACACCAGTACTCTCTAAGTGTTCCTGTAGCCATAGGCTACCATTCAAGACCTGTAACAATTATAACTTACATGTATACAGCACTTATCACTTTAAAAGATCCCAAACACAAATTAAATACCGTGGGAACCCTTAAAAATTAGACACTTACTGCTTTTGCTATTAGTTATATTGACTGTATTCCTTATACATTTGGAACGGGGAATTATTGAATCATCATCAAATGGCAGTTTTAAAAGGACGCTCTGTGTATACGAGCATTGCTTCCCCTATCTCTGAAATGTAGCCATCCCTGGGGTGGACCTCTGAGGCTTTTTAACAATGCGTAGCAGGACAACTTTTAAATAAGACTAGTGGGTTTCATTCTCAGTTACATTAAGGTCTCTTTATGCCACTGTGGCAACAGAGAAGCTTAAAGGAGAAGGAAACAGCTCTGCAAGAATAACTTTTGTTCAGAGATCTTCCCTGATAATGTACAGCTGGTATAAGGATGCTGCACCAGCCCTGCACCCTGTCCTTGTCAGAAGAAGAGTGGAGCTCTGCCCTGGAGTGTGTTGCAGCTATTATCTGCTTTCTAGTGCCCACAGTGTCACATGACCAGGACATGGGCACTTGTGCCTAGTGGTTGTAGTATGAGTCAGGCCTAATGGTCAGAGCAAGCATCATGCCTAATGGTTAGAACAGGAATCAGTAGCCAGGAATTGGAGCCCAGCATCAGAGGCCAGGCCCTGAGCCAAGGGTCAGGGCCAACATCAGAGATCAGGAATTGGAGCCCAGTGTCCGAACGGGGTGCCCTGAAGTGAGGCAATCAGGACTGGGAATAAGGCAGGTTCTATCACAGCCATAGGCAAATACTTTTAGCACCCAATGAATTGCTGCTGGTGGCCTTACGGGCTGGTTGGCTGACTCTTCCCACCAGTCAGCTGGTGTAGCCAGTCAAGCAGCCTGCATTAGGTTGCCTGCACACTGGTTTTGCAGGCTCTGTGACCCTGGTGCACGTCCTGACTCCTGACACACATAGAGCCGTGGGGAGCTGTGTGAATTAAAGTAGCCCTCAGGCTGCTCCAACTCCCAAAAGAGCTCAGGCAAGTCCCTGCACAGCCCCATAGGTGTGCAGCACACAGGTAGCACTGTTGCAACCTCTGCCACCATCCCATACCTTCTTTAAGTGCAGGAGCTGAAGAACTGAGAATCAGACCCTTTTATTTCATTGAAACTACATGGACATTTAGAGATGCAAAATGCAGTCACCCAACCTGGAATTTGACTAGGACTCCATAGCTGGTACCTTTATTCTTGCAAAAACTGCAACTGGTGGATCTTTCATGTCCACAAGAGTTTTGGACCTTGAGTTTGCATCCCATTCAAAAGCTGGCACTTCCAACAATGTAAAGTCTAACACAATGCAGGACAATTTGTTCAATATTGGCTCATAGACTAGATTACCCTTAATAAATCCCCAATATCACTAAGTTGCATGCATTATCTTAGAACCAAAAACGACAGCATTTATCACTCACTTCCAGTAGGAGTTCACCTTCTGGTATGGCAGTCTCACTGGACAGGTAGTCTTCTTTTATTGTATGACCAACTTGTTTCCTAAAGTGCTTTTCTTGAATGGCTGTTGAAAAAAGTAATTAACAATATGTAAATAATACTAAAGGGGGCTTTTGGTTATTGAAAACTTACTTGTTGGTCCTAGGGAGAGAAACACATATTTCACAGCCCAGATGGTTTTTATATAAAGTTCTTTCCTTTCTTGTCATTAGACCTATCACATTATTCTTACTGAATGTGTTTTTCCATTATTATATTCTACATATAAAAACAAAAACAAAAACATAGGAAAACAACAAAGAAGATAATTGACATGTTGCCAAGCTACTTTTGTTTACAAAAGACTACGTTATGAAAATTCTAACAAATGGCGACACTGAACAGACAGAGGGAATACAGGATATGAATAAGTTTTCTTATTTTCTGTTTTGACCTCTTGTTTGGCATGAAATGATCTTCTATAAATCTGAGATTAGTTCTAAAACTCAAGTGTATATTCTTGAAATACCTTTTTTTTTTTCAAATGTGAGTTCAATGTTTGGTTTTTAGCATGGAAAACTTGAAAACTTTGCACTTTGGATTAAAATTGCTAAATTTTCTCTGGTAATACCAACAGGTTTGATGGAAACAAAGGCAGATTACTTTGCCTGATTGCTTTTTCCATATATGGGCTATAAACACTGGTTCTGAAATATCTTTGGATAATCAGATTTAAGTCTCTTCTGAAATAAATATGAAGTTGAATCCCTGAAAGAGTGATGATTTCAAATCCAGTCTCATTTTTGAAGATAATGAAAGAATCACCCAGAAGACAGAGTTGATCATACACATTATCTGCTAGGTAAGTATTTGGATCATTGAGGGTATAGAGTGAAGCAAATCTTGTGATTCTGTTAAAGATTCAGCTTCATTATTGCTGCTGGGCTTTTTGTTATTCAACCTGAGTCATCTTGAAACAACTATGATGGCTAACTGAGATGAGACATTCACTACAGTTCAAACAGAACAAACAACATATTCATGCAGAATTCCAGTTATTTCTTGGCTCTGTTCTCTTGATGTGAAAGGACAGTGAGGAAGGTCTGCCACTAAGTGGACCCAGGGCAGTTGGTACATATAGGCTACTCCAACCATCAGCCTGGAGTAACAGACACAGTTAACAACCCCCCAAAAAGGGATGAGACAATCTGAAATAATTCAGTCCACAGGGAAAGATAAAAAAAAGTCCTGGAATGTTACTGGGCTCTTTGCTAAATGCAGTGATGACAATTAGATGCAATTTTTAATAAGAGCCCAGAATATAAACTGACTAAAAATGTTTATAGATTTAACAGAATTAGTTGAAAATAACAAAGGGCATGTATGGTCCAAAGTCTACTGGAGTGATTTCTCATTATTTCAATAGACTCCAGGTCAGGCCCTTGTTAATCTGAGGCTCCATAAGGAGTCAAGAAGCACATTAGCTTTCCATAATATACGATGGCAACACAAATTACGTAAGAAATTTGAAGTGTTTTTAGCTCAGATAATGAACATTTACTGCTAATGATAATGTGGACTCATATTTCCTAAATTGTAATCTCAAGTCTAGGTAATAAATTCCTTACCTGAGCTGTGGAAAATCACACTAGGATACCCCAAAACTACGTAAGATGGGACTAAAGCTGAGTTTCCATTAAGTTCTTCCAGCCACATGATTGCATGTTTTCAACCCTGTAAGCCATTCTGCAAAATGGATGGGAAACTTCTTGTGCCTCTGGAAAGTTGCACATTCTTAGGGGATGGGTTTGTCGTTTGCATCAGTTTAAATGTTAGGGTTATAGGGAAAGGTCACAGGATGTCTCTCTTGCACGTCCCTGCTCAACTGAGCTTGCTCCTCTGATCAGTAAAGTCAGCCATTAGGCCTATTTGCAGCTGAGTATTACACAGGCTGTATCTACAATTTCTGAAAGCAGAGGCCCCATCCCATTGCCCTTCTAATCCCCAAAAGTATATTTTCATAATTCTCTACACAGAGGCTCATTATCTTTGGGTAGGTTAAAGGACAGATAGAGAGTGGTACAGGGAAATGAAGTTTTATTTGTTGTGTTATTTTGGCTTTGTGAAAAATTCCACTGGGGCCAACTCCTTCTTTAAGAGGAAAGCATTATTTTATTTCATTGGACAGGCTAGGGTTCCCTGCCTGTTTGTTAACCGTCAGGCTCATACAAACACAGCAGCAGAGGCACAAGAGATGTTTGTTCCACATTCCATCTAGTACTAATTCCATCTCCAAAAAGGAAGTGTTATACTTTCATTTTGCCTTCTAGACGTTCCTGTATGTTCAGCTGCACGCATCTCTTTCATAACACATCATACGCATAGCCCCAATATGTGAAGAGACCCTTAGCAGTAACCAAGGCAACCTTCCTTGTGCCAAGAAGAAAAATGCATTCCTCAGAAGCAGAAAAATTGTTCCCTGTACCTGGATCAGCATAGCTTCCTCATCACTATATGCTCCTGCCCAATGCAGAAGACACTGAATTAAAATTAAATATGAATGTGAAATTCTTAAGTGAACCCAACCTATCAGGGAAGCAGGGGTCAGTCATTCATGCACAGAGAGCTCAGAAAAGAGGCTGATGTTGATGACAGTGTATCATTGATGAAGGCAGCAAAAATGGAGTCTCAGTGAAGAAGTGCAGAACATTTTATAGTGTGTAGAGAAGAAACTGACAAATATTACCTTTTGGGGAGTAACACATAAACAGAAGCAACAGATAACCCATGTTTTAGAGCCCTGCTGATGTCAATGGATAAATTTAGCCCTATCAGTGACTAAAGCCAGGCAATTTTATTTTTGGATGAACTTTTCAATGAAAAATGCATTTTGGGGGTCTGAAAGTATTCAGCAAAATTGGGTGAGTTTGATGAATAGGTTCAGTGGAGAATATTTTTTTCAAAAAAGTCAAAATATTTTGTTTTGACCATTTTGAAACATTCATTTGAAACAGCATTTTGGTTTCAAATTTGTCCAGGTTAAAAAAAACACAACACAGAAAGGGGAAAACCCCTGAAATGGCCAAATCAAAATGAAAAATTCAGGAAAAAAATTGTTTTGACTGACTTGAAACTGATCAAAAAACAAAAATAATTTTGTTTCAGGTCAACTTGAAATGTTTTGGTAGATTCAGTTGAGATTTTTCAATTTGATGAAAATTTTCAAAAACATTAGTTTCTGTTCATATCAAACCAAAGAGGGTTTTGTTTTCCCCCAGAATTTTCAGCTAAGCCTCTGAACCAAAAAATTCATGATTAACTTAGCTCTGCCAGTGACTGAGCAGTAAGAATTGAACAAGAAAGAAAGCAGCAAGTAATCCTGATTGGTGATTTGATAGTGAGGCGACTGGTCCTGAGACATGTGTGGCCAAATTTGAAAATTAAATAGAATGCTGCTTCCCTGGATGCAGAACAAATGATATAACAAAAAGGACAAATAAGAGCCTGAAGATTGCCAGGGAAAAATCCTCTAGTTGTCATGCCTGTGCGAAAAGATTATGGAAGATTTAATAAAAATCAAGAATGATGCAGTCTGGATCCAGGAGAGCTGAAACCTTGTTGGAGTTTCATTTAGTACCAAAGGCAATAGAAGAAAACAAATTGATACCGGAGGCAAACTGATGGAGGTATCAGCTGTATCAAAAGGTAGGGTTTGGATTTAGGAAGCCTGGGAATGCCTTTCATGAAGAGATACAACTATTTGGTATATTAGTCTGTCTCCAATTAAGTGCAGGGGACTAACCTGCCAGGTTCAAAATGGGCAAAGCTGGTTAGGCAGGAAGTGGACAGAGGGGGGAGCTTTTGCTTATCTCAAGTGATCTGATATATATTTCCAACATACAAAATAAAACAGAAGATGGAGCTGTTCTGCAAAAGAAGACGAAAAAATAAGAAAAGCTATGTTGATATACAAGAGTGACAAACACATGGAACATAGGCAACAAATTTGAGAGGATTACAAACTCTAGTAAGCCTGATGAAATCAGAGGAACTAGCAAAATCCACAACTGTGGAAAGGCTGGAAACTACTAAAAGACACCATAATTGAAGATACTGGGTCAGACCAATGGTCCAGCTAGCCCAGTATCTTGTCTTCTGACAGTGGCCAATGTCAGATGCTTTAGAGGGAACAAACAGAACAGGGAAACTCTCAAGTGATCCATCCCCTGTCATTCATTCCCAGCCTCTGGCAGTTAGAGGCTTAGGATATCCAGAGCATGGGGTTGTATCCCTGATCATCTTGACTAATAGCCATTGATGGACCTATCCCCCCATGAATTTATTTAATTATTTTTGAACGCAGTTGGAGTTTTGGGCATCACAACATCCCCTGGCAATGAGTTCCACAGGCTGATTGTGTGTTGTGTGAAGTAGTGCCTCCTTTTGTTTGTTTTAAACCTGCTGCCTATTAATTTCACTGGGTGACTCCAGGTTCTTGTGTTATGTGAAGAGGTAGATAACACTTCTTTATTCACTTTCTCCATACCATTCATGATTTCATAGACATCTATAATATCCTCTCTTAATCATCTCTTTTCCAAGCTGTATAGTCTGGTCTTTTTAATCTTTTCTTGTATGGAAGCTGTTCCATACCCTCATCATCTTTGTTGCTCTCCTCTGCACCTTTTCAAATTCTAATATATCAATATAATTTTTTTGAGATGGACATAGTATTAAAGGTGAGGGTGTAACATGGATTTATATAGTGGCATGATATTTTCTGTCTTATGATCTATGCCTTTCCTAATGGTTCATAACATTCTGTTACCTTTTTCACTGCCGTTGCACATTGAGCAGATGTTTTCAGAGAACTATCCATAATGACTACAAGATCTCATTCTTGAGAGGTAAAAGTTAAGTGACACTCCATCATTTTGTATGTATAATTGAAATGATGTTTTCCAGTGTGCACTACTTTTCATTTATCAACATTGAATTTCATCTGCCTTTTTATTGCCCAGTAACCCAATTTAGTGAGATCTTTACGTAACTCTTCACAGTCATCTTTGAATTTAACTATCTTGAGTAATGTTGTGTCATCTGCAAACTTTGCCACCTCACTGTTTACCCCCTTTTCCAGATTATTGATGAATATGTTAAGCAGCAAAGGTCCCAGTACAGATCCCTGGGGGACACCACTGTTATCTCACTCCATTCTTGACCATTAATTCCTACCCTTTGTTTCCTGTCCTTTAACCAGATACTGATCCATGAGTGGACCTTCCCTCTTATCCCATAACAGCATATTTGCTAAGAGCCTTTGGTGGAGGACCTTGTCAAAGTCCTTCCGAAAGTCCAAGTATATTATGTTCACTGACTCACCCTTGTCCATATGTTTTGACCCCCTCAAAGAAATTCTAAGAGATTGGTGAGGCATGATTTCTCTTTACAAAAGCTATCTTCACTCTTCCCCAACAAATCATGCTCATCTATGTGTCTGATAACTCTGTTCTTGATAGTTTTGACCAATTTGCTTGGTACTGAAGTTAGGTTTACTGTCCTGTAATCACCAGGATTGCCTCTAGAGCCTTTTTAAAACATTGCCATCACATTAGCTAACCCCCAATCATGTGGTACAGAAGCTTATTTAGGTGATACTTTACATACCACAGTGAGTAGTTCTGCAATTTCATATTTGAGTTCCTTCACAACTCTTGGGTGAAACCAGCTGGTCCTGGTGACTTATTACAGTTTAATTTATCAATTTGTTTCAAAACTCCTGTGACACACTGCATCCCATGTACAGCCTTATGGTGTGATTGTGTATTATTCATGTTCATCCTTATAGTGTAACTGTTCATTGCTTAATGCAAAGTATGTCATGTAAGGTGTTTTTGGAATGCTCATGACACACTGTATATTATTGTTATGGTATATGTTTCTTGAAATGTCATATGCATGGTTGTGAAGTTCTGCTATGTAATATTCCCAAATATGTGTCTCACATGGCTTGAAGCAGATCCAGGCAAACACAAAAAGCAGAGAGGTCATTCACTCATGCCTCACTGAGGCATGCATAAAACAGACCAGCTCTTCAAGGGACAACGGACTGGCCTAAGCATCTAATAAGGGAATGCTCATCAACTCAGGATATGGAGAAAACCACACATGGATACTTTTGTTACCTGACCCTGTGGGGGTGGAGAACAACATGTTAAAAGAAAAAACAACGAGAGTCCTGTAGCACTTTAAAGACTAACACATTTAACTTCTGCAAGCATAAGCTTTCATGGGCTGCAACCCACTTTGTCAGATATATTTAATGAAGTGGGTAGCAGCCCATGAAAACTTATGCCTGCAGAAATTAAATTTGTTACTCTTTAAATTCAAATTAAATTTGTTAGTATTTAAAGTGCTACAGGACTCTCATTTTTGCTGTATACAAACATGGCTACACCTCTGGAACTTTTCACCATAGAATGTTAAAAGGGGAGACATTTTGGCTCTGTGGAACGCTCTCTTGCAATCCATCTATAAGGCAACATGAAGATGGTCCATGGGGGAGAGCCTGGTTGCGGGCCGACCAACCAGCCTGTGGTGAAAACCATCTAAAACTATAGGACTACTTAAAGTGTTAAGCTTAGTTTAGAATGCGATTTGCTTTTATTTCTTCCTGATCAAATCTGACATATCTTCCTCTGGCTTATAATCACTTAAAATCTTTCTTTACTTAATAAACTTACTTGTTTGTTTTATCTAAAGCAGTGCTTGTGGTTTGGGTATGTGTATAGATTTTATTTAAAGTAACAGAGCTGGTGCATATAAATTTCTTTGATAAATTGATGAACTTATATGAGTTGCAAGGTTCAGTGGGCAGCACTGAGCATTGCAAGATCGCAGTTCCTAGGATTGCATCTAGGACTGGGGTGTTTACTGGGTCATTCTATTGCATAATGCCATGAGCAGCTGGTCAGAAGCACTCATTCACTAAAGTAAGAGCTGCTTGTTTGCAGGCATGACCTAGTGCGTGGTTCACACAGCAGGGCAAATGCAAGACAGGCTCCAGGAGTGAGGGATTTGGAGTGACACAGCTATACACCAGTCCAAACTGCAGAGGGGAACATCATACCTCCTCTACAGACATATCAGTCTGGGACAGTTCCTCAAATTTGTCATCTAAAAAGAATGGCTCAGGTGTGGGAATTTCCCTCACATCCTCTGCAGTGAAGACAGATGCCAAGAATTCATTTAGATTCTCCACAATGGCTTTGTCTTACTCAAGTGCTCCTGTAGCACCTTGATTGTCCAGTGGCCCTACTGATTGTTTGCCAAGCTTCCTGCTTCTGATGTACTTCAAAACATTTTTGCGGTTAGTTTTTGTGTCTATTTCAACTTCTTTTTTTATTTGCCCAATTAGACTTTTACGCTTGACTTGTCAGAGGTTATGCTCCTTTCTATACAGACTACAATTTCCCTGAAAAAGAAGAAAGCAATTAATAAGATGTGGCCAATGTAATTTCACGAAGGACTGTTCAGATCTGAGGATGGAGTGCCAGTTCCTGGTCTGAAAATGCTAAAAGAGGAGGAAACCAAAGAAGAATATAAAGTTAAGACTGACAGGTGGGGTAACTCACTGATGATGAATGAACAAAAACACAGAGAGGATGATGGTTTGGGATTAATTGAATGTTTTATGTAATAAGAGGCAACAATTTAGCTATAATAGTTTCCTCTTTAAGTACAACCTCTACCAGGGGAATTAGTGGATTGGAAGGAGTTGAATAAAGAAATTGCTCTAAATAAGTTAGAAAATGTACAAATAGAGGTAGAGGAAGTAAATACATCCATCCAAATCTTTTTCCTCTAGAAAAGTATCTCTGTTGAATTCCACAATCAGCTCTCTTATTCTGGCACTAGCATTACCTATTTATAGACCTCTAAATCTCTTGATTTGGAAAATCAAATCTAGAAAACCTTGAACATGTTAAAGGGGAGAAAAGCATTTTGACATCTTTAATTCTGAATGCTTGAGAAACTTGCAAAAATTGTCCTCATGAATCATTTTCTTTTGTCCCCCACCTCAGAAATCACATATTTGGTGTAAGTTGCTATTTTATTAGCATTTACATAAACCTCAGAGCGCTTGTTAAAATATGGTTTTTAGACCAATGGGATTACCCTCTCCAAATCAACACTCCAGTTCCTATCATGAATCAGTGTTAACCCCAATCCTTCAAGTTATAGAAATGACACAGTTCAATCCCTCCCAAAAGTAGCAGGGAGACCCTTATGCTGGGCAGATCGTAATTTCATTTCAAACTCAGTTGATCAAAAAAGACCTGAAAATAAAGAAGCCTGGCTTAGCTATACATTCTTTTGCACTCTTGAACATCACCTTTTTTCTATACATGTGAATTTCTCTTTAGACCAAGTTGGTCATGTGCACCCTACTGAATGGAAGAGAACTCAGCATGAAATTCTCCAAAACTGAGCTATAGCCATGAATCTAACGGGGCTATTCCTCTCACTATTGATGAGGAGCACACGTTAACACTAAACACTAGACTCCTCAGACTGCACATTAAAAATCAAGTTACATACAACATGAAGAAGAGTTATTATAAACTACTGAACAATAAAAACTGAATCTTTTCATTCTGAAATGTCACAGCTCATAGCTTGCATGACTGTTTCAGGGAAGAAATCACCAGCAAAATCCAGTCTCAGACAGCCTGATGTATGGAGTACAGTACTGTAGCAGGGCCCGCCAGACTGCCAGATGAAATTATGCTAGCAATAATGCTTAGCTTTCTTTCCTTACTTAGTGGTTTTCATAGTCTGCTTCTTCTTAAGAGATTCTTTGAAATGCGTCGCCCTTTGAAGTTTAAGTACAGAATGGCATTTAATTAAGGTACCAAACTCAGTAAACTGAACTATTTTCTTTTACTTCAAAATCTCTTCCCCTCTTTCTTTCAACATTATTTGCCTCATTCTTACTGAGATGTTAATGGGTTTCCCAGGTACACAGGGTATCAAACACATGCCATCTTCTGACAGTTACTTTCTCCTCTAGCCATTTTACAGTATACTTTTTTTCCTCACAGCTTTGCGTGATTAGAGCTCACAGATATCTTCACTGCATGTGGGCGGGAGCTGGGCACAGAGCCACCTACTGAGTTGAAACTCCACCCTTTGCTCTCCTTCCCTCCCCAGCTGAGGAATTCCTTTTGAGAAAAACACCAAGGGGAGAGACCAGGCCTTTTGGTAAAAGCAGACTGTCGACTAACCAGAGCCTCACTGTCACGCAATCTAACCAGCTGTCAATCTTTCCTTGCATCTGACAGTGGTCTGGCTCGTGTTCAAACCATTGCGTGCAAGCAGACAAGCCACATTACTCTATGAAGTATTTCATAATAACAACAGCTGTTAAATATTGATGACTCCTGGCAAGCTCTGAATGCTTTTCATGAAGGTTAAGCCTTCATGTAATGGAACCTAATTCCTCATTATATATTGTATCAGATATCTGGAAATTGCCTAAAAAAAGAAATGTGGCTTAAAGTAAAGAATCAGAAAATAACTCCCATTCATTAGGGAGAGGGGGAAAATTGGCGAGTTAAAAGGTGAGGAATATGTCTGTCAAGTAAATTCCTTTTTACAAATAGACGGGAAAAGGCTACAGGAAAGACGATCAAAACAATTGGTTTAGTTATATTCCACTGGGTTTTTTTTTTTTTTTATAACTAGGTTCTGATGAAGAAAACTGTAAAATAGCTGTCTGATTTGCCTTGCTGTATATTTACACAGCACACTTTAGAATTCATGAAACTATTCACATAAAAAACATATTATTAGGGGGCAGAGTACACATTTCAACACCCCTTCTAGTACTGGCTAGTGCTGGATTTTGTGGAGGGCAGTGAGGATACTAATGTGCAAGGTGAGAGAGAGCTTCTAGCACTGTTTCTTTAGCTGGACACAGAAACTTTTAACATTCGATATCCCTGTGTGTTGTGATAATAATGCAAATCCTTAGACCCATGTAAAAAACCCCAGCAGATTAAATTATTTTTCTGGAAACTGGCAAATCCATAAAAAAATGGTCAGGCCAGTCAAATACCAGCCAGATAGTAACCCTAAGCATGGGGGAGGTGGAAAGGAGCATTTCTTGTCTGGAGCAAGTCCTGACCTCCCCCAAACTCCAGCAGAAATCTTCCATGTTTTTCAGTTTGGCCTCCAAAACAACTCCCTCTGCTAACTAGTCTCATGTGACCTGACTGTTGACCCAACAAAAAGGGAGTCAGGTCAGGCAAGAGAACATGGCTGTTGAATTCGAGGCTTCGGGAAGGAAATGGCATGAAGCCAGAATGGGCACCTCTGAGGATTCCAGCTAAAGGCAGAGGTCAGTGTGTGAGGCAAATGAGGGAACCATGCACAGGGAAGGAAAGCAAGTTGGGGCTCTATTAGAGGAGCATTATGGGAGGAATTTTTGTCTCTCTTTTGTGAGGATGTAAGAATATGTGGAGGGTGGGGGGAGGACTGCAATTAGAAAAGATAAAGCTAAGAAATTGTAAACAACTATATACGTATTGTTAGTTTTATTGCATTTCCTTGAGGAGAAGCACTGTGAAGTTTAGGACAATTCATGGCAAAGATTATTCCACCCACTTCCCGGTCCCCAGTGCTCACAACCTGGGACTCCTACCAAACAAGGTAGTCTTGTATAAATGTATTTTTAAAACTCAGTGAGCATAACAAAGAACTACTCATCATTTATACTTTATTCAAAGCAATATTTTCTAAAGAAGGTGAACTTCTGTCTGTGGAAACCAAGATACAGCTTTTTTACTAAATGTACTAGAAATTTTGAACTAAACTCTATGTCAACAAATGAATCATAAACTCATCCTAGTGCAAAAGAACTGTAAATATCGTAGTCATGTTAGACACCCCATAGCTGTGGTAGACAAGGCACTTTGATTTCATATGTAATTTCTTATAGAATTTTGAAAAAGTTGAAGCTGTCTTGAAGCTGTCAGTCTGGAGGTGACTTATGTAGTATTTAGAAAGTCTGTTTAAAATTGTTTGCCTATTTTTGAGATCTCAGGTTGAAAAATTATGATTTTCACTGAAGTTTTTCAGATGTTTTACTCTATTTTCCCCTCTCCCCCCTTGGAATATTGTGCACTGGAGCACAGTTTAAACCAGTTAAGATGATCCAGGCTTTATCCTAGTAATCCATTTTAACCTTGACTGCCCTGAGTCTTCCCCATCCTCCGACCAGCCATCCCACTCTGTTTGCCTGAACATGAGATTATCAGATTACACATCCATTTTATATTTGCCCATTCGGGGACTGTTCACTCCAAAATGCACTCACATTGAGATCTGGAAGCATATGTGGCTTAGCAGATAGGTAACCAGAGCTGCTGAGCATTTCCCCCTTTCTCCTGCGTGTCCCTGCCATTAAGATGACACTGGACATTACACAGCAGGGCTTGATGGTTATTCTATTGGATTGTTGTGCATCTTTTCACATGCAGATCTGTTTAAAAAGATGTAGCAGAAATAGTCAAACTAATCTTTCTCTATTTCCTCTGAATTCTCAGTATTTTCTGCAGTGTCACAGAATTTAGTCCATTCTCTTTTAGTGTCACCCAAAATATTTCATTGTTCTGAAGCGATATCTTTTTTTATTGAGCCCCCTGACAAGGATAGTGCAAGCACACAGACCCTTTTGCCCAGACATAGCTCCATTGGACTCCGTGAGGCTCTGCACCAGCGCAGAGATCCACTTGCACTATTCTCATTGAACATCAGGACCTTGTCATCTGAGTTTCTGTTGCTAACAAGAAAGACAGAGGAAAAAGAACAACGTCTGGTGACATGAACTAAATAAAATGTATCTCAGCAGCAACAATAACAGAAATGAGAACCTTATGACCAAGCCTGTGCATGACTGAATAAGAGTATTATGAAAGAATAATTTATGAGAATGATTACATACAAGTGAAAAACAGCTCTTAAAATCATAGAGCCATAGGGTTAGAAGGTACCACAAGGGTCATCTAGTCTAACCCCCTGCCAAGATGAAGGATTTGTTGTGTCTAATCCATCCAAGACAGATGACTATCCAGCCTCCTTTTGAAAACCTCCAGGGCAGGAGTTCTGATGACTTCCCTAGGCAGTTTGTTCTATTCTCCTTCTTACAGTTAGGAAGTTTTTCCTGAGATTTAATCTCAAACTGCTATGCTGTAGTTTGAATCCATTGCTTGTGTCCTACCCTCTGCGGCAAGAGAGAACAATTTTTCTCCATCTTTTTACAGCATTCTTTCAAGAATTTGAAGACCGCTATCATATCTCCCCTTAATCACCTCTTTTGCAAACTAAATGTACCCAGTTCCTTCAGCCTTTGCTCATATGGCTTTCATTCCATCCCTTTGATCATCCTTGTCACTTGCGTCTGGATCCTTTCCAGTTTCTCTACATCCTTTCCATACGTTGATGACCAAAATTGGGCACATTACTCCAGCTGAGGCCTACCCATCACAAGTACAGCAGTACTATCACCTCCCCTGACTTACACGGGATCTCTCTGTCAGTGCAACTCAAAATTGCATTTGCTTTTTTTGCAACATCATCACATTGTTGACTCATGTTCAGGTTGTGATCCACCACAACTCACAGATCCTTCTCAGCAGTGCTGCCTGCCTATTCAGTTATCCTGCATTCTGTATTTGTGCATTTGGTTTTTCTTTCCAAGTGTAACACCTTACATTTACCTTTGTTGAATTTCATTTAGTTGTCTATAGCTCAGTTCTTCAATTTATCAAGATCCTTTTGAATTTTAGCTTAATCCTCCAAAGTATTTGCAGCCCCCCACTAGCTTTGTGTCATCTGCAAATTTGATCAGTATGTTTTCTATATCGTCATCCAGGTAGTTAATAAAGATGTTAAATAACACCAGACCCAAAACAGATTCCTATGGAACCCCACTTGAGACCTCCCTCCAATCCGACATCATTCCATTAATAGATACTCTTTGGTTTTGGTTGTCTTCATTTGTAGTGGGCGGCAACCTGTTGAAACAAATCTGTTATTATAATTTATTTTTAATAAATACAGAATTAAAAGGTGACCATAACACATATTTCCTTGTATGACAAAAAGGAGAAATGTTTGATGTGTTGAGTAGCAAGTGTTCAAGTAACTGATTGAATCATCCAGTTCCATTTAGCACTGAGAAAAGAGAACTTTCACTTTTGCATACCATGAAAGGAAAAATAAGGGAACATAGACACAAAGATCTGTCTTGAAAAATACTCGATCATTTTCAGCCCTAACATAAACAAGCTCAACTCCACTCACTTCAATGGAGGTGCACTGGCTTACTCCATGACTCAGTTTGGCTCAAAAAGTTAGGGAATGCAATAAATAAATTCCTAATAGAATTAGATCTACTCAAACATCAAATATGGAAATCTGTGCAACTTGGAAAGTATATAAAGAAGACATTACAAAAAAACCCACTGTGATCCACTTTCCCCTCACCTTTCCTGATAATGCATTACTTGGACTGCTGAAGTCAAAGCAATCTTAAAGTGACTTTACTGATGCGTCATTAACATCACCATTATGTCCCTTCTGGATTGATCCCCTATCTGCATACCAGTGCCACCAGCAGATCATCTCTTAGACTTCCATTCCTTCCTTTCAGAACATTCCTGCCCCACACAGTATTACTCTTATTTGCTTCCCTTTGTATGAAAAGATGCAGGCTAAATTCATATTAAGTAACTCCATTGAGGGAGGAATTTTATCCATTATCTTTTAAAGAAAAGAGTTTCAACAATATATGCCATTAGACCAGTGAATCACCCAAGAGATTGTTTAAAAATAATCAAAGCATAGATACTAGAGAGATAAAGGAAGCCTTTAACGCAAAATAACCATTTAAATTTAAAATATTCAAGCTGAGACCATAGAGCACAAGATGTGCACAGGTTATAGAGAAAACTCTCTGTATTTGGCTTCATCAAACATAGAGGCAGAAATACCACAGGAACAATTCCTCATAATATTGTATTCTAGCACCCAAAGTATACTAGGAACTTTAAAGACAAAGATGGAGATGCATTGCCTCCCACCATATTTTATAGAAAGCAACCCCCATGATACAATGGAAAAACCCCCCTCCGAAATCTTGCTATTCAATCAGATGGATGCCATGCCATGCTGTTGTACAGAAAGCGATTAATTCACATTACAGTATGTGGCATTTTGTTTCTAGTGTACAGGAGAGAAGATCTATTTTGCTGTTTCTTGTTCACTGTTATCTAGTGAGACTGTCACACTGTAACTCGTGTGAGGAGCTGAGTGGAGGAAGGAAGTGAAACCAACTAGTCAGCGGTAAATCTGTCTGAGGCAGTTCCTCAAAAAAGTCTTTTCCGGTTAAGAAAGAACAAGGAGGTGATGTGACAAGATATTAGTGAATAGAATTCTTTTTACATAATACCTGACACAAAGCTTTTGCATCTTTTGACAATAGTTTTCAGGTTTTTGTTTTTTAAAATCACTGGTTTATATTTCTGTTGTTCTTTTTCATCATTCTCTCAATGTCTTTTGAATGAAAAACAGACTTTTGTTGCCTACTGGTTCACCAGCTATCATTTCTTATTCATTAAGAACATAAGAATAACCATACCAATGGTCCGTCTAGCCCGGTGTCCTGTCTTCTGACAGTGACTAGTGCTTTCAAGGGAATGAATCAAATAGGGCACTTATCAAGTGATCCATCCCATCATCCAGTCCCAGCTTCTCATAGTCAAGCTTAGGGACACCCAGAGCATGGAGTTGCATCCCTGACCAACATGGCAAACAGCCATTGATGGACCTATCCTCCATGAATTTATCTAATTCTTTTTTGGACCAGTTATACCTTTGGCCTTCACAGCATCTCCTGACAATGAGTTCCACATGTTGACTGTGCATTATGTGAAGAAGTACTTCCCTATGTTTGTTTAAATCTGCCACCTGTTAATTTCACTGAGTGACCCTTGGTTCTTGAGTTACATGAAGGAGTAAATAACAGTTCCCTATTCACCATTCATGATTTCATAGACCTCGATCATATCCCCTCTTAGTTGTCTCTTTTATAAGATAAACATTCCCAGTCTTTTTAATCTCTTCTCATATGGCAGCTGTTCCATATCCCTAATAATTTTTGTTGCCCTTCTCTATACTTTTTCCGATTCGAATATATCTTTTTTGAGATGGGGTGACCAGAACTGCACATAGTATTCAAAGTGTGCACATAAAATGGATTTCTACTGCAGCATTTTGACGTTTTTTGTTGTATTATCTATGCCTTTCCTAATGATTGCTAACATTCTGTTAGCTTTTTTGACTGCTGCTGCACACTGAGTGGATGTTTTCAGAGAGCTATCCACAGTAACTCCAAGATCTCTTTCTTATACCCCATCATTTATTCCTACCCTTTGTTTCCTGTCTTTTAGCCAGATAATGATCCATAAGAGGACCTTTCCTCTTATCCCAGGACTGCTTACTTTACTTAAGAGTGAAGGACCTTGTCAAAGTCTTTGTGCAAGTCTAAGCACACTATATCCACTGAGTCACCTTTGTCCATATTTTTGTTACCCTCACCAAATAATTCTAAAGTAATAGATTGGTGGGGCATTATTTCCCTTTAGAAAAGCTGTCTTAACTCTTCTCCAACAAATTGTATTTGTCTATGTGTCTAATAATTATATTCTTTACTATAATTTCAACCTGTTTGCTTGGTACTTGCATTAGGCTTACCAGCCTGTAATTGCCAGGATTGCCTCTGCAGCCTTTTTTAAAAATCGGCATTACTTTAGCTATGCTCCAGTGATCTGGTATAGAGACTGATGTAAGCAATAGGTTACATAACACAGTTAGTGGTTCTGCAATTTCGTATTTGAGACCCTTCAGAAATTTTGGGGGGAATATCATCTGGTCCTGATGATTTATTACTGTTTAGTTATCAGTTGGTTCGAAAACCTCCTCTACTAGCACCTCATTCTGGGACAGTTCCTCAGATTTGTTACCTAAAAAGGCTGGCTCAGGTTTGGGACTCTCCCGCCCATCCTCTGCAGTGAAGACCAATGCCAAGAATTCGTTTAGCTTCTCTACAATGTCTGTGTCTTCCTTCAGTGCTCCTTTAGAATCTTGATCACCCAGTGGCCCCACTGATTATTGGCAAGCTTCCTGCTTCTGAGGTACTGTAAAAAATTGCTGATAGTTTTTGTGTCTTTTGCTAGTTGCTCTTCAAATTCTTTTTTGGCCTGCCTAATTATACTTTTACATTCGACTTGCCAGAGTTCACGATCTTTTCTATTTTCCTCAGTTGGATTTAACTTCCAATTTTTTAAAGATGTCTTTTTGTTACTGGCTTCCTCTTTTACTCCCTTATCTAGCCATGGAGTGGGGGGGGGTTGGTGTTCTTGCTGTTTTTCTTTTTATTTGGAGTTTACATTTAGTTTGAGCCTCTATTGTGGTGCTTTTAAAAAGTTTCCATGCAACTTGCAGCCATTTCACTCTTGTGACTGATCCTTTTAATTGCTGTTTAACTAGCCTCCTCACTAGCTTAACTAACCACTTAGGACTAAATCAAGAATTCTCTCCCCCCTTGGCGATACCAGGACTAGCTGCTCTAAGAAGCAGTTATTTACGGTGCCTAGAAATGTTATTTCTTATCCCATCCTGAGGTGACATGTGCCCAGTCAATATGGGGATAGTTCATATCCCCCATTATAAATTGGGTTTTCTGTTTTTCTAGTCTCTCTAATCTCCCTGAGCATTTCAAAATCCCTGTCACCCTCCTGGTCAGGTGGTGGGTAATATATTCCTGCTACTACACTCTTATTATTCAAGCATGGGATTTCTATCCATTGAGATTCTATATACAGTTAGATCCATCTAAGGTATTTATTATATTTTACACTGTGCTTTCATTCACATATAGTGCCACTTTTCCAATAGCAAGACCTGTTTTGTCAGTCCTATATATTTGGTACACTGGTATTACCATGTCCCATTGATTATCATTCCACCAATTTCCCTCAGTAATTCTAGTCTCACACTGCTTTTGCACCCATGTAATACTATTGATCTCAGTGGATTTACTCCTAACTTGCACAAAAGATCAGAATCTAGCCCCTCATCCTTGGGTCTTGACATCTTTGCTGTTTGCTAATGAAATGGTTATATCGAAGAAATATTTCAGATAGAAAATAAGCAAGAGAAGAAGACACACAATAAACAGAGAAGCAGAGATCACGTTTTCAAGCAAATGATCCTAAAAATGGTGAGAAAGAACTAAAGAAAATACACAACACAGAAGTAGAATTATTTCCAAGAGAACAGTTTTTGAAGAGGAATCGTTCAGGTTCTGACTGCAACAGCTTAAAGAGGAGTTGTGAGTACAGAGCAAAGACATTTTCTCTTAGCATGGCAGAGCTGCAGGGAGGAGGCTCATTTATGCATTGCTGGTCTATCATGCAGCAGAGCTCTATTCCACTGATCAAGAGATCACTTTCATAACCACTCTTCTGAGGTCACAACTCAGTCTGCTACAGTCACGCAAGCCTTGGCTACTGGAGGTTACTATAACAATACATGTTCGTGAAAAGCTCTTGAAGAGTCAGTACATCCTCTCTACTGAAACGGATGTAAAAGATGATACATGTAAACATAATGCACCCCTTGAAATACATGTCGTGGGCTGTTAGATTTGGTTGAAACATTTAGCCGACGCAGAATATGGTACTTCGGAGTTTTGTTCAGATACAATGGTGTACTGGCGGTAGAAAAAAGTAAACTTTTATCAAGGTTAATAGTTCAAGAATGCTCTTAAGAAACATATGCTGAAGCCTTTTCAAATATTTATTCAAATAGTTTATGGGTTTTGTTTTAAAAAACAGTCCATGTCTATCATGTATATGCCACTGTAAATTATGCTAGTTATTTTAAAAGTCATGGGAAATACTGAAACACACATTATACACAATAAATTATAGCTTAGATTGTCCTGAAAGCTCCAGAAGTCAACATTTATTACCACTAATCTATTATAAACAGCAGTACTGCAGAAATGTAAGGTAACTAAAGGATCTCACTGTCAAAAGTTAATTCAGAAAGAAATAAAATAGTAATTATGCTTTATAGTTCATAAAGCATAAAGACTCATTCTTTTTTTAATTGATAGAATACCTCACAAACTACTGCACAATAATCTTTTGTATGGAACAGCCTCTGAGGTAGTGACTGAGAAGGTTGGTAACAGTGCAGAAAATTTAAAGAAAAAAAATTAAAACCCCATCCCCACTTAGGTAAACTGAATTCTAAGACATGTAAAGGTTTAATTTGATCTATTTCCATGGATTGTATTATGGCAGCACCTAGGAAGACAATTTCTATTTTATTTATCAGCCCTAGCAATTATCACTTGGAGTAAAATTTTCAAAAGGTCCTAAGTAATTTAGGAGCCTATATCCTATTTTTATAAGTGGCTTTAGGAATGTTTAGGGTGTATCTTCCATTGAATATCAATGTGACATAGGCTCCTAAGTGCCTATGGGTCTGTCTACACTGCAGCTAGACACCCACGGCTGGGCCATGTCATCTGACTCGGGCTCATGGGACTTGGGCTAAGGGGCTGTTTCACTGTGGTGTAGACATTCGGGCTCAGGCTGTAGCCTGAGCCCTGGGACCCTCTAAGGGGAGAGGGTCTCAGAGCCCGGGCTCCAGCCCGAGCCTAGATTTCTACACTATAATTAAACAGTCCCTTAGCCCAAGCCCAGTGACCTCAAGTCAGTTGACATGGGCCAGCCACAGGTTTTTAATTGTGGAGTAAACAGACCTGTAGGCACTTATGAAAATAGGACATAGGCTCTTAAGTCACTGAAGAGCTTTTGAAAATTTTATCTTTGGTCTGCTGTTGTTATTTTTCATTACTTTCTGTACTACTACTATTACTATGAATTTCCATGGGAATGGCATTAACACAGACTCTAATGTCAACTCCTCTCTGTAAATAAACAGACTTGAGTTTGTCTGCTCTTTTTAAAGTCAGGCTAAATTACAAACACTGCTTTCAAAGCAAATGAGCCTGAGCTACTAATACAAATGCTTAATTAATTAAGTTGACCATTTCCTTTCTTTCGTTATGCTGGAAACAGATACATCAAAGCAATTCTGTGTTACTCTGCCTTTAAAAAGAGTCACACATGAATGTGTGTATGCCACCAGGCTCTGCTGCTCCCCTCCGTGCAATCAATTTCACAAGGTCTTTCGCTTTCCCTTCCCATTTCCACTGTAGTCAACCTCATCCCACACAGATCCTTTAAGAACTGCAGTAGACAGATTGGAAGCACTCTGCCTGCGACAGCTGGACAATGAAATTACATTTTAGGACATTGTTTTCACCTGAATTGAAAAATTAAAAACACTAGCAAGGATGAATAAAGCATGGACTCCAGTTCCACACTCTAACAGGACCTCAAGTAATTACACAAACACAAAAAAACCTTAAGAATTTTTATTGTAACTTCAGTGATTATATTTGTATTTGGCCATGAGACTAGATACAGATTACATTGTCACCTGGTCAGGAACAGTCAATGTAGGGAGAGCTGTAGTCTCTCAAGTATAATCACTTGTGTTCAGAGTGATCAGCCTGACACACAGACAGTGCCAGAGCCAGCTGATGGAAGAACTGATGCTGACAATGGGCAGAGAGCCTGTACGGGCTGTGTAACAGCATCAGCTGCCTCCAGTGCACCCCCT
Organism: Mesoclemmys tuberculata; assembly: GCA_007922155.1. Lineage (NCBI taxonomy): Eukaryota > Metazoa > Chordata > Testudines > Chelidae > Mesoclemmys > Mesoclemmys tuberculata. The sequence continues at coordinate 103,170,622 of ML675603.1, read as the reverse complement.
TATGGTCAGGAATGGCTCTGTGGCACCCTGCCCCAGTTTCCTGTCTTAGGCAATCTAAGGATTCTATGCCTGGCTCTCTTGCTTAAATACCCCCCTGGGGGACCAGTTTATTATTAAACCTAGTGCAAATAGTCTTTAACAGAAGTCCCAAAACAGCAGGAACCCCCACAGCATCTCTCCTGGGAAATAATCCTTACCAGGGAGCATCCCTCACTCACCCTGGTCCTCTCACTTTCTCCCTGGGGCCAGCTCTTCAGCATGGAGATGTCAGTGAATAAGCTACTCCAATGTTCCCCTGCGTTCAGACCTCTCTAGCCCTTGGCTTCAGCTCTCTGGCTTAGAGCCAGTAGGCATCTCCCACTCTCTGGCCTTCAGCCCCAGCTCTCTGGCTTGGGGAGGTCAGCTGGCAAACCCCTCTTACTCTCCTACCTTCAGCCTTCCCCTAGGAACCACCTTCTGGCTCTGGCAGCTCTCATCTCCTCCCAAATCTGCTGCTTCTGGGCAGCTATGGCTCGGCCCCTCTTTAGGAGGTCACCTGTTCTCTTTTCAGCCCAATTTGCATGAGCTGATGATGCACAGGTGCATTAGCCCTGCTACCTCTTAAAGGGACAATGTTACCCTGTGACAGGCAGATTACAGGAACCAGCACCCTAGCACTGCTCCAGGTGGGAGCCCTTTAATCTGCTCCCCTCCAGAAGAGTTATCATTGTAGGAAAATAGATGGCCCTGGAGCCTCCCTCTTCTTCAAAGGACAAAACAGAAAGTGGGAGATATTTAAAGGTGAAACCTCCTTCTCAAAGGAGAATTAAATTTTACTACTAACTTCTTTTCTGTATTGCAAAGCATTTTGGTATTGGCATATTATAAATCCCTTCCCTGATGCTGAGGTAGATGGAACTGATTGTGTTTAGCGGTCTCCTGGAGTTTGGCTGCTGTTAAAGTTTTGGTTATTTTTTCTGTCTTTCACTTTTAAATAAATGTTGGAATTGTATCCTCTCTCCCCTGTTAGGTTCAAGATTTAACAGACATAGCATTAAACTTTGTTAAATAAAAGCAAATGTCTATGCAAGGAATGAAACATTTTCAATTGGAACTTTAATAGTTGTAACAGATGCATATAAGAATAAACTATAGCAGCTGCAAAAGTCCAGTTTAAATTATTCGTAATACCATTATTTTAGAATCTACCACCTTTTATCAGGTACAGTGTATTCAACTCCCCTTTTTTAAAAGATGACCATAACAGGACTTCTTTCTGACATGTATACATTTTGACCACTAATCTTTCAGTTCCAGGACAAGAATTGGCTACCAATGTAATGTAGCGAAATCAGGATGCAACATAACTTCTGTTATTCAGTTCCCCAAATTATTAAGAATTTCCTCAATTTTTCTTTACGTCTCTAACAATCTGTGCCTGAGACCCACAGTCTGGGCGCTTCAGAACCTCTTCATGCAGATGAGAGGATGCAGACAGTGATTTTGATTAGCAGTTAGTTCTTTTGTGGAATTTCTGTTTTATCGGCAAGTTCCACAATAAAGTCCCCTCTGATCCACTTATTCTCCAGCTAATAATTCAAAACCAAGCCATCTGAGGTTAATATAACTACAGATTATTATGTAATAAATACAATAATTTTAAACAGCTACTAAAGGTTACACTTTCACTAAAATGAAGTCCAACTACTCTGGAGAGCAATCAGAACCAACCTTTAAAGATTTTATAATTACAAAAATCATGTCAAGCATTATAGTTTTTCAATAAAAACCTGTACCCTACCATACTTTCCATCTACTGTAAAGGTGAACTTAGTGCTCAGTCGTCTCTGGGCCAGGTCCCAGTGCTTTCTACTTGAAATTTGCATGCAGTGAAGTCAGAAGTGTTCCATTTTCCAGCAGCCAAATAGAACAAGTTATAGGTTAGATCAGTGGTGTGCAAGCTAAGAGCGGTGCAAGAGGTTCTGGAGGGGGGATGAGAAGAAACTGGGATCCCGCAGGTCCCACAGGACCCGCTGCCATAATAGTGGGAGCAGAATAAAAAGAGAGAGGTATTGCATGATAAAAATAGAGTGGGTATGCCGGGCAGGAAGGGAGCAGGATTGAAAAAATAGTCTTCACCCACTGCGAACAACATGAATGCCCCGGCCAGCAGCTGCCGCCCTCCGGCTGCCCTGCCCTGAGGGCTGCGCTGTCACCAGCGACAGCAGCACAGAAGGAGAGCATGACAAATTCCGGGAATAGTAAGGGGGGGTGCAACTGGAAAAGTCTGCCCAGACTGGGTTAGATAATACTGCGGTACATAGTGCACAGCACTACGGATAGACCTCCCAGCAATAGGTAAGTGAAAGGGAGTTTCAAGAGGAGAGCAAATAGAAAAATTAATTCAGTTATAGAAAATGATTTAAAAAATAGGTTGGGGCTTCACTGCAAGTGAGTCTCCCAGATGTGGCTGGGGAGAGAACAACATTTAGGAACCAGTTCATTGGTGTCCATTTGGCTATCTGCTGGCATAAAGGAGCTCTAAAGATATCTAAGTGCCCTGCTGTGGAATTTCATTGGCAAAGGGCTTCCCCACCTGACACAGAGATAATGCAGGGGGGCATGCTGTGGAAAATGGGAAGAGTTCAGGTATTCCTATATCCATTTTATTCCCTGTTGCCAGGATGATCCATAGGGGACACTGCCAGTCCACACAGTAGTTAGGGGAGCTCCTCCGGGTGCTTTAAACTATTCCAGGGCCAAACTGGCCTTTGGCTAGCGCAACATAAGTGAGAACAAAGGAAACCAGAGTCTGTTTCCTCACTTCCACCCAGTCCCTGTGCCAAGCTTAATTCTGGAGCAGGATTAATTTGGCTCATGTAGTCCAATGAGATAAAATACTCTGTGGAAGCAAGGGACAGCCAGCTGCTGTGGAAAGAGAAACTTTGAATTTCCCTGACTTGTTCAAAGTTTAAATTTACTACTGACTTCATATTCCTTTGCTAAAGCAGATGACAATGAGAATAGATCGCTTCAAATTTTCCTGCACTAGAGTACGCGTGAAGGGAACAGCAGGGACACACAAACTCACAATGTCTTCGTAATCCTGCTTTTTCCTGCAAAATTTTTTATAACTTAAAAAAATGCTTCTATGTTTTCCATTGTGAAGACAGCCTTCACAATCTAAACAGACATGCTGAAGCCAGCCTCATGGCTGCCAGGGGGATGGAAGTGGGAAGAGCATTGGTCAGGACAGCTGACTCATGAACTGACTGGCCCATAATGTTAGCCACAAAGGACTGAGAATGCTGGTGATGGCATGAAGCCTATGGGTGGGAGAGAGGAATCAGCAGTAAACTGGCAGCCTAATTACACAGGGAATGCTGACAACAATTCATTATTTATTCCCTGCCTCCACTGCAATGATTCTCATTGGCTTGAAGTTGAGGTAGGAATATATGTAGGCAAGGGAAAGAAAGGTACATTCCCTCCCTATGGCCCAGGCAATGAAAGCATGAGAGGTATAATTACTTTGACCATCTCAGATCATACCAGTGGGGAACATATAAACTTACACATGCAGAAGGGAAAAGAGGTCTTCCTGATGCCTCTCAGATCCAACGGTGTCCCCTAACCCTCCATTAATACACGGAAAATAAATGGAGAAAAAGATTTGGAATGAAAGGAAGAGTTGGAGAAGAGGTTGAAAGGTAACATTGGGGAAGGAAGGAGATAACATAGGGAAGAAGCCTTGGAGATGAAGTGAGAGAAGGAAACGAGGAACATGGGCAAAGAAGGGAAGAGGAAAATTAGATGGAGAAAACAAGAAGGTCCGAAGGAAGACTGAATCAGCAATGAAAAATGTTTTGAAGAGAAAGGGGAAGTGGATTGTAAGAAAAATGGTCTAAAGAAAAACAAATGGAAAATTCCTTGAAGTCTGAAGAAAACAGACCAAGGAACCAAAGGCACTGAAACTCAGAAGGAAAATCACCAAGGTCAACAGTAAGAGGACAGGGGGAGGAGGAAGGAAAAAAAATAAAAGATGGCAATTAATTAATAGTTTAACACAAAAGTACTTTGATACGATACCTAAAATGTATCAGAAACACGACACTGTTTTATATGTCAGTCTGAGTCCACCCCTCTGCGCTATCCCAGCAGTCCCTACAGCCTTCTACCTTTGCTGCTCTGGCTAGAGAGTGGCTGCTAAGCTGTCTTCCACTGAACTGCAGCAGCAGTGAAGTTACGAACATACTTCCCCCACACCATGACATTGTAACTGCAGGATCTTGATTAAACACTTAGATTTAAGCAAGATATTTTTCATAAACATGGGGCCAAATTCTGAGTACCTCATTCAGATAAAACGCCCACCGACATCAAAGCTGAGTGACACTGAACAAGGAATTGAAGTTTTGCTTCACTCTCTTTATGTTCCCTCCATACCCAAACCTGTTGTTTTACCAGAATGGGCTTTTTGCCCAAATTCTGTCCACAGCAGGTCTTTCTTGGCACACTGCCTCAGCTGGAAGGAGACTGGGTTTCTCTCTGCCCTCTTCATCCTTGGAATTTTTCCTTTTACATTTCCCAATCTCCTTTTCAGCAGCTGCAGTCGAGATGAACATATGGCTTTAAAAAACCCCATGGTTGCTACAAGCTGCTGAATGCATTGTTTGGCAATGGGGTACTGGTGAGTCACTGTAAAGCTTGTACTCCGTGTTGGGGCTTGTCTCGAGTACGAGAAATGGACAAAGCCATTCCAGTTTCCTGTTCTTTCCTGAAGTAAGGTTAGTGAGAACTGGAAGTTAGGTTCAGTGACTTTGTGGAAAATATATCTTTTACTGAAACTGGAATATATAATGTATCCCATTGGTCACTGCCTGAGTGTTGTGACTCTCTCCTAACTGGTATAGAAAAGAAGTTAAAGAAACAATGTAACTACAGTGGCCTCTTGGAATATGGTGTCATGGCAGCTTTACTGCTAGAGACAGAGCCCAACTTCTGTCCAGAAAATGAACTCTAAAGAGCTCAGCTTTGTGCCCGAGGGTAATGTCTGAGTCACAATGCTGATTTTAAGGCATTATAAATTACTCTGACGATCCTTACAAGGAATGTGGAATGTGACAGGAGGTTTTCACTACTGGGACATATCACGCATGACTGGTGAGCAAATTCTCAACCTGATATTATTGCTGCTTTATTAGCTAGTAACGTCAGTGACATAACTGTGAGCATGCTCCCCAATTAATATGGTAGTTGTTTATGTACCTAAGCATTTCTGAAGTGCCTGCCACTGTGGTACTGGGGGGAAAGAAGACTTTGAACACTACTGGGTGGGAATAGAGATAGATAATGGGAGAGGCTCATCTCTGGTATAACACCTCTGAATTTAACTGAGATACATCAGGTATGAAATATGGCCCACTAAAGCTTGGGGCAGTGAGAGTGATGAAGAAAAAATTCAATCCTAAAATAGATACACAGAAAAGTGTCTCACTCCAATATTAACATGGCCTAACCCTTGAACGCTGCAGAGCACTCTTTTGGGGTGTTGAACACACTCAACTCTCACTAAATTCTGTGGGAATTAAGGGCACCCAACACTATGTAGGACTGAATCTTTTATTTTTAATTTAAAACATCTCTATTTTTGTCACATGGATAACGCCTTTTTCTACAGCAGGAAGACTTTTTCCCATATGCGCTAATGTGCAGGTAACAAAAAAATATAAAGTAACTCTATCCTGCTTTTCTATATTTAAAATTTCAGCCATAAAGTCACATTAATGTATTTTCCATTTAATTATATTCATCAGAACATGATTCATTATCTTATTTAGACTATTTAGCCACCTAAGAAATTTTTCCATAATAATATCAGTAGGTGTATTTTAACAAGCCAGTCTCCTGTACAAACTCTATGAAACTTAACTGATCTAGGATTATTCTTTGAATAAAATATTTGGAGAAAAAATATCCGATTTCAGTGATAAGATTTATAAAGCAACATTTTGAAATATAACAACACACTGAGGATAGTGTGTTCTGTACCAAATCTTGAAATATTCTGGGGAGTATTTAAGATGTATGTAAGGTGATATGCATTGCTTACAAACAGAGTTGATAGGAGAGCTATGAATTTGTGAGTCGATTATTAAAAAAAAAAAAAAAATCTTGAGAAACTTCCGTGCTGCCCCTTACACTTGGTTCTAATCCCTCTCCTCCTTCAAACCCTCCCCTCAAGACCCATTCCTACCACCATTCCTATAAGAAATCAGCCAATTAATGATGGGAAGATTGAGGTCCAGATGGGGTTAGCTGGCACTTTATTTATAATTATACAAATTGCACATGTAGATAATATATCTTTGATTGTATTTCTCCTCCCTCCATCTTTGGTAGGCCACTCGCCTCGATAAGCCTTAGCAATGCAGTGAACGCCATGCATCCAGGCCCCTATCATCCATGGGGCTCTCTATTCAGCAGGGCTCCATGTAGAGGCGGGGGTCTGCATCTTAGTGCAGACTTTCAGGGCAGGAACTACATCTTTGTATGTGTTTGTACAATACTTACTACAGTAAACTCCAGTTCCCACTGGGGCCTCTGGGCACAATGACAGTATGAATATAAAATAAGAATTAACTAATTAAAAAAAACTAGAGCCATACAGAATACAGAAGTTAGCAGAGACATTTTTCAGCAATGGAAACATTCTAAACTTAGAACCTGTATGTGGACAGAGACACCAAGGAAATGATAACTTTGGCTAGTAAATAAATAGATTGGGGATGAAATTATTATTAAGTAGAAGAAAAATTAAGGAAACAAATATGATCTGAAAATATCTCCTACAAATATATCTACAGTGCCCTAAAAGAAGATGAAATACAATTCAAAAATCTAAATTAGCACTAATATTAAGGAAAGATTTGGAGATATTAGAAAAATAGGTCCTAATCCAGCAAAGATTTATGCACATGCTTAACTTTTACATATGCTAAGTTCCATAGTGCATAAAAATCTTTGCAGGACTGGAGCCATAGAGAGCAACAGTTCCTATTGGCTAACCACCGCTACAGAAGAAATATCGCTGTTTATGGGGAAGGATGCACAATATATGCCTCCTGTTTTGGATAATTATTGTATTTTTAATTGACTTTTGTAAACAGTCCATAGATACTACAGTGATGGACACCATATAAGTACCTGCACAATATATGCTATACAGATGAAAAAGGGGAGAGGCGAGACTAGAAGCAGAAATGGAATTGCAGTAGAACTATAGAGCATAGGGCAAATAATTCCATATTTGGCAAAAACACAGTACATCAATGAACTTTTACAAGAGATATTACATCACCTTCCCATGAAGGAGATTTGAAATGTTTTAAGGAACCTTAATAACGATCTAATTCAGTGTAGTTTTCACTTATACCATTATGATGCCAAGATTTTAGAAAACATATCGGTTCTGTGGTCCAGGAATGGACCCAAACATAATAAAATGTAAATAAGTACTTTACGCTAAATCAAATGGGCAAAGGATAGAACTAACTAAATATGTAAACTTTGCAGATTGTTTGCAGTGTTATTACCGTTTTGGTCCCTGGATATTAGAGAGACGAGGTGGGTGAGGTAATATCTTTTTTTAGACCAACTTCTGTTGGTAAAAGAGACAACCTTTCAAGCTACACAGAGCTCTTCCTAGGGTCTGTGAAAGATACTCAGAGGGTATGTCTGCACCAGGGCTTAGTTTGCACCAGGGCTTGCCAGGAGTGAGTCCTGGATCCTCTAGGTTTGACAGTTCATAGCCCCAGCACCTCTGGGCTTGTCGCACCCGTTATGCACATTTAAAAATGGCTTGAGCCCGGGCACCTCCTTCCTTACAAATTAAGCACTCGTCTACACTGCAATTAAAGAACTGTGGCTGGCCCTTGCCAGCTGACTCGGGCTCACGCTCAGGAGATGTTTAACTGCAATGTAGACATCTGGGTCTGCGCACTGGGAGGCTCCCAGAACTTGTGCTGCAGCCTGAGCCCAAACATCACCACTGCAATTAAACAGCCCTGCAGACTGAGCCCCATGAGCCCAACTCAGGTGGCAAAGGCCAGCCGAGGGTGCAATCAGAGGGTGTTTTTTTTCTGTATTAAAGCATGTTCTCTTTGAGTATTTGGGTGGCCTGTTCCATGATCCAATTACTGGTAGAGAAGCGAAGGCAGTTTTAAATGTGTTAAGGTATGTGTCCTAGACTTTCTCCTCAGAGCATATTCTGTGGTACCTGAGTGTCTGGCTGTAGATAACAGATTTCTTGGTGTGTTTAGGGTGGTTACTGGATCTCTGAAGGGAGGTGAGGTGATCTGTGGGTTTTTACATGTAGTTGTCTGTAGTTTTCCATTGTTGAAGCTGATTGTGGTGTCCAAGAAGTTGATTTGTCCTCCACTAGTCCTGTGCCTACCCATTACTGGCTGGTAATTTCTTGCAGGATAGGGTAGTGGGTGGCATGGGGACCAGTTCAGAAAGGGCACTCTGTGCAAAAAGGACAATGTAAAAAAAGTGAAAGATAGCTATAGCAGAAGTGGACAATTGAGGGTCAAGACTGACAGAGGAGAGGAGGCAGAGCAGAGAAGCTTTAAGGCTGGATAAGTAGGGATTTGAAAACGGCCTAAAGATAAAGCAAAGAATACTGAACTTGATGCAGCTGAGAGTGGCGTACCATTAAAGGCATTCAAAGACGGAGTGAAATGGCCAGAGGAATGGGTAAGAAACCTAAGACTATCAGCTGAGATTTGTATGGAGTAGGAGTGATACGGGTGTTGGGGAAGCCACAGAAGAGGAAGCTATACTGTGATTAAGATGGAAGATGAAAAGGGTCTGAATGAGAGTTTTAATGGTGTGTAGAAAAAGGTTACATTTTAGAAATGCTATGGAGGAATCAGATTTTGACATGGCCTGGATGTGCAGGGCAAGGGACAGGAAGTAGTGAAGATAGTCTCTATAAAGGATACCAGAGTGATAGGGAGGATGGTGGTGTGGCCAAAAGTAAGACAACTGGCAGGTGAGGAGAGGTTTGGGTGAAAAGATAAGGAGTTTATATTTATCCATTTCATCCATCAGAAAAAATTAAAAAAGACTTGCAGAAATGACACAATAATAAGTATTGCAATGTACTTTACTGGCACCCATGACAAGCTGTGAAGCATGGAAGTTCAGGCCTGATCAATATTTGAAAGAGAGACCACCAAAGAAAACCTAAGTGGTCCAGGAAATGGTGCTTGCAATTCTCTAGATTGGGTTCTCTCTCCCACGACAGCACTGAGTCAATGCTTCACTATGCTGCTAAAAGGGCAGTGGGTAGCTGGAGATGCCAACTTTACACACAAGATGTAAACAGAGGTCCTAGACATTTGTAGTCATTAAAGATCCCATGATACTTTCTGTACAAGTAGGGGTGTTGTCCACAAATGTACTAGCCAAATTTCAATGTATGTATTATGCTTATTTGTTGTATTTAATTTAGATTTCAAATATGTCTGTGTTAAACTTTAGGTATGGTACACACAATAAAAACACACACTGTAATCAAATACAAAATACATCAATCAAATTTCATCAATGGAACTTGAATCTCAAAAGAGAGAACTAGTAAAAAACCGTTTGGGCCACCCAGTCTTGGTCTCATCCATACCTGAATATCCATCTGGGTGAGTCATTTCAATGGACCTTTGGGCATTGGTAGAGATGGAAATACAGAGTCTGATGTCATCGGCATGCCAAAGACACCACAACCCATTCTTCCTCTCTAAGGCCCCAACAGACCCATATATACATTGAAGAAGAGGGACGACAAAGGAAGAACCTTGGAGAACCCCAATTATGAACAAACACTTACCACCATCCTTTGAGATCTCTCAAAATGAAAGAAAATAACTGAGCCACTCAAAAGGGACCTAACACACCTCTGCTAGAACATGTCCATAATACCTTGTAGTCAACAGTACTAAAGGAAGTGGATAATCTGAATGGTCATTATGGACACCTGAGACCAGAGTCTTAGTTGGTGTGAATCAATGTGAATCCCATTGACTTCAGTTTTTAAAAGTATTTTGCAGGTTAAGATCAATGACTTCACTGGAGCTACGATAGCTTACACAAGTTCAGAATCTGTCCTTATCTTTATTCTTCTCCCATAGTGATGACCATAACCAGTTAACATATTTTTCAACATGACTTGCCATTTCTAAGTGCAAAGTCCTGTTTAAAATTGTACTCCTTAAAATAATTTTTAAAACACAAAGCCTAGTCTATGGATGCTCTGGCAATGACTCTAACAGCTCTCCGAGGGCTCTCCCCTGTGAGCATGTACATGGATCTTATCTACAGATTGTAGCTCATATATTCCCCAGGGTCACAGCGAGTATTACAAATCAAAACTCAGGCAGAGGAGATTGTTGTTATGACCATGGGCCTTCAATCTAGGTCCACAAGTGCAGCCACGCTTTAACCCTCCACTTGGCAGCCTGCTGACACCTGCTGATTCAGGACCCATGAAGCCCAGCCCCAGTTTGAGGCTCTGCCCAATGTCCCACTGACAGAGCCCCGGAGCAGCTAGTCACCCTGCTGGCCTTACTTAAGTCAGCAACAGGCATAGGAAGCTGCCCAAACAACAGTTCTGGACCATGTACCTTGTACCCCCAGCTCCCGTGGCCTCACTTCCTGGTGTCCTGACCTGGCTTGGCTCCTGACCTCTGACTTGTCATTCTGATCTTCCGGTATCCTGACCCAGCTGATTCTCAGCTTCTGACTGTGGACCCTGGCTCTGACAATTGTATGTCATACAATCCGGCTTTGACAATTGTATGTTCCCTTCAGACAATGTTTCTATCAGTACAAAGGCATTCTGCATCAAAGTGATCTTACCTCCAGACCGAGCCGTATTTTATACTTTGCACTTCAAATATTATTGTGTTTATCCTCCCAAAATTCCTCTTAGCAAGTAATATTTTCAGGTGGGGAAACTGTAGAACGGAGAGGAGAAGAGGAGGGAAATGCCTTGACCAATGTCACAAAGTGTCTCAGCAGCAGAGCCAGGAACAGGATCCAGACAACCTATCTCCCAATCCTGAGCTATTGCCACAATACCATGCTCCTTCACAGCTTTGAGTAATTATATTCTGCCTATCTAAATTCCATAGACTCATAGACTTTAAGGTCAGAAGGGACCATTATGATCATCTAGTCTGACCTCCTGCACAACGCAGGCCACAGAACCTCCCCCCTCCTGAAATAGACCCCTAACCTATGACTGAGTTACTGAAGTCCTCAGATCATGGTTTAAAGACTTTAAGGTACAGAGAATCCACCAGAGAATCCACAGCAAGTGACCCGTGCCCCATGCTGCAGAGGAAGGCCAAAATCCCCAGGGTCTCTGCCAATCTGCCCTGGGGGAAAATTCCTTACCGACCCCAAATATGGCGATCGGCTAAGCCCTGAGCATGTGGGCAAGATGCACCAGGCAGACACCTGGAAAGAATTCTCTGTACAGTTTCTATGGAACAGGACATACTGCATTTCCTTAACACACATCTGTGTTCAAAATAAGAAATAAAACTAAATCATTTTCTTAACAGTGAAGAAACACCTTCCTTTCAAATAAGGTGATTGCTCATTAAATTGAAAACAGGTGTAAAGCAAATCAGAGTGCATGCCTGAGGCAATGCTTTCCTAATCTGACCTCCTTTCCATTGTAATAGTTGTTAGGGCAACATTATTGCTAGTGGTCTTGAACTTTTGCAATTAAATACATTTTTTGGATGGGCCAAAACCAGCCTCTGATTTTCAACTCCATCTGAACTGGAATATCACAAGCCTGATATTTAGCTCTTCATCACAAACTGACATCCACAATGTTCTTTAGACAAGAAATGAGAGTTAAATCATAAGTTAATGGTACTCCAGGTTTACATCAGTGTAAATGAGAACAGAATTTGATCCATCGACTATTAACAAGAGGCTTCAGTGGCTAATATCAATAGCCAGACCGTGACTGGAGCTGTTGGCTGCACTGGAGACATATTTGGACTCAGCAGGAGTTCATCTTAGGGCACAAGGGAGAGGGTGACCCTCTTTCACCACTGACACTGGACTCAGTGGGCCTGATTTTCTCTTGTGCTGCACCTTGACAGTCCTTTAACCAATGCAGATTGAGTGCAAAGCACATGTCAATTGTTGCCAAATTGGAAAGGTAATAAATGGTTACACAAGGGGAAAGGCAATGGAAAATCAGGGCTAATGGCTACATATAAATTGAGTATTTTAGGGATTTCTCCCAGCACTGGTCTAGCACTGATATAGCTCCACTAGTGGGAACATTTGCCATTGTTTCTACCACCATGTCATCTAGATCTGAGAGTACTCCCACCATTGCCAGCAACAGTGCTAAACCAACCCCAGAGGAACTCCCTAGCAGCCGAAGACCCTCCCTTACCCCTTTCTGCTCTGTGGACTTATAAACAGCCAGTGCAAGCAATGTCACAACACTGAGTCCCATGGACCATTCAACACAAAGGCACTAAAACGGAAAAGGTGGCAGGAGAAATACGACCAGAACTGCAAAAGGAAGCCCTGCAAGAGATGGAATAGCAATTGCAATATGGTGCAGAAAGGCTACACGTGTTCTACAGAGTTTTCTCCTTGGAACTCTACCAAGTACTGACTGGGCCTAACATCACTTAGCTTATGAGACCTGACATCGGAATTGTCTACAAGAGCATGGCTGCAGGCAAAATTATGTTTTTGTTGTATGTTTGGTAGGTTGGTGAGCGAAAGACTATGTAGGAACAAAGTAACAGTCTCCTGCATAACACTGCACAGTGCTAACACTGTGTAAGATCAAAAAAGCATGAAGCTGTTGATTCCACACAGAAGTCTAGAGCAGAAAGCATTCTCAGGTGCCCAAACCTGCTGGGTTTTTAAGTTTGATATAAATCCTTTTTCCCCAAATATTAGCCACTTCTTCTCCTGCAAAGTATGCCTTGCTGTGACTCACATAATGTTCATCTCCTTTATCATGGCTGCAGCTTTCTGTACAATTAACTTTTAAACATTTGTGAAACTGCTATGTAGGTCACAAACTGAAGAAGGAGTTGCAGTAAAAGCATACTCAGCCTACTTAAAGGCTCAGAATAATTAAATACACATTACTGAAGACCAAAAGCAAACTTAGTAGTACCATAAAAGATCTGACATTTAAATAAGTAAGGCTCCTTCTCTGCCATGATTCCATGAGTACAGAAAGAGCCATGGAATTTGGGGACAGCTTCAGAATTTGCCACTGGCATGGGGTATAGCTCTACAATATTTCCTTATTGTTCACAGATGAGGGGAAATTGTGCAGGTCATAATTCCTCTTACTCTTCCTGGGCTCAGGCTCATTGAGAGGAAGGTAAGTGCTGTTCAGATAAGCTACTCTACTACACGACATAGAGATGTTGAGGCAAACCTGACGATTTTGAAATCTGTCTGTACAACTTATGAATTCTGGCTGATACTGTAAAGTTGTTGTTATGAAATTGCTGTATCACGGAAAGCCTCTATATGTGTATCCACCATTGCTGGCAAGGTTGTGACACAGCCTTGCCAGACTGGGGACAATGGTGGGTCAGTGGAACTCAAAGCCCACCTATTTTAGGAATGACAGTTGATTGGCTGGAGCTGGGAGAACATACATCCCAAATTACATGCAGGGAAGGGAATAAGAGGAGAGAGTGGAAAATTCCCAAACCAGACAGAAAAACAGAAGTGACAAACAAGAAATTTAAAAAGGATTCCCTGGGGGGAGAACGAGAGAGCTACACAAAAAGTTTTGGGCAGGAAAGAGGAAAGGGACAAACCAAGAAGGTCAGAGAAGGTGAGCTCAGGAGAGAAGGCTTCGTATTTCAGAACACGAGCCATGCACTGCAGCACAAGGGCCCTGGATACCCCATATGATTTTGACCCCAGCCCAGAGAATGCTCTGGAGTGGTGAGGAAACAGAGGCAGGGAAATATGTGTAGGATTTATTATTTTTGTATAGATCTGTGTATTCCTTGTGTGATTAGGTAAAGAGCAATGGTTTCAGAATCCTCTGCAAAGTGTCAGTACATTCCATGTATTACACTGATCACATGCCCCGTGAAGAAGTGAACTATGGACCCAGAACACCACACAGCTGGATTCTGGAAGATGGTGTGTTTACGCTACAGAGGGAAACTCAGGGGCCAGCACTAGTTCTAGGGCCTGGGCCATAGGCTGCAGGGTCATAGTTCTTGTGGGTGTGCTAGACAAAAGACCTGCATCCCAAGAGTGTGCCTAGGGACACTAAGACCAGGGAAGTGACTAAACTCCATTCAGACTCGAGGCTTAAAACACCCAGGGATTCAGCAGCTGTATCCCATCACAGCAATCTGATGAGTGGTCAAGAGGAGATACTCGAGTAGAGCTGTGACGGCTCCCCAGCCCTCTTTCCTGTCAGAGCACACTTACTGCTGGAGGAAGGAAAGCAGAAATCTCCACTTTCCAGCAGCCAAGAGGAGGAGGTATATCCTCAAGCCTTCTTGCAGCAGCTAGGGCACAGGCAGAACTTCCAACCCACTCTCCAGCACCTGGAGAAAGGGAAGAAGGAATCCCGCACTCCACACTCCATCCCCAGAGCCACGAGGGTGTGGTGGTATAGCAAAACCTGCCAGACTTTTTTTGTTACTTGAACCAAATGATTTCCCCAAAGAGATGTGGGGAGGGAAAAAGTGAAACGTTGATATAAGCAGCTAAAGTGCAACTAAACTGTTCCTCTTCAGGCAACAAGGAAAACAAAATCAAAGTAATCCACTCTTTGAAAAGGGATGTATGAGGGAGGAGGGGTGGGCAGCCATTGCTTCAGAAACAAACCCAACAGGCTTTCAGGAATGAGTGTGCTGAGCCAGGCTTCTCAAACTCATGACACTTCTGATAAATTCCACTGAATTTTCAGCAGTTGCTCAGATAATGATTTACAGACTCTAGACCTTCCTTCAAAGATTTACTTATGCGTTACTTATCCAGGAAAACATTGTTTCCTCTTTTGTTTTCTTGTTATGCAAATAAATAAAATTATATATCTATAAAAGACAGAGTTTGTGTCTGTGAATGGTGCCTTTTTGGCTGACAAGTTCTGGATACTTTGCTACTCTGAATATTGTGGTAATATACAGCCATTGGTTTTGTCTTGGTTGTCAAGTACTCCAAGTACAGCAGTTGTATTTTTGGTGTCTTTGGTGCTAATTATCTTCTCAGCATACTATGGATGATTAATAGATTTAAAGGCCAAAAGCACCAAGTGTGATCCTCTAGTCTGATCTCCTGCATAACACAGGCCATAGGACTTTCCTGAAATAATTCCTGTTTGAACTACAGCATATAGAAAAATATCCAACCTTGATTTAAAAATTCCAATGATGGAGAATCCACCACAACCCTTGGTAAACCGTTCCAATTATTAATTACTCCTGCTGTTAAAAAGGCATGTCTTATTTCTAGTCTGAATTTGTCTAGCTTCAACTTCCAGCCATTTGATCATATTATAACTTTGTCTGAAAAGCCCACTATCAAATATTTGTTCCCCACAGGTATTATAGATGGAAATCAAGTTACCACTTAAATTTCTCTTTGTTATAATAAACAGAGTGAGCTCCTTGAATGTGTCACGACAAGGCATGCTTCCCAATTCTTTAATCATTCTCACTGCTCTTCTCTGAACCCTCTCCAATCTATAAACATTCTTCTTCAATTGTGTGCTTTATTTATTGTATATATTTAAAAGGCACTGGCAAACTTTAATATTCAACATAATGAACTATTAATGTGGACTAATACAATATGTACTCAAAAGTTGTGTGTTTTGTGGAGGTGTTTTTAAGTCATATGTTTCTCTTTCCTCAGATAATTTACAATGTACTTAATTGCAGGCAACAGTACTGGAAAATCCAGTGTAGGGTAATGAGAGATAGCAAGTGTAAAAAATCGGGATGGGGGTGGAGGGCTATAGGCACTTATATAAGACAAAGCCCCAAATATCAAGACTGCCTCTTTAAAATCGGGACATCTGATCACCCTAGCACAATGCCTCCAGTCTCTCAAGTGTCTGTTGAGATGTTCTTAGCTAAAAGAAATGTTTAATTTAAACAAATATTCAATTCTACCTGCCAGGTTCTTTTTTCAAACTAACAACTCTATCCACAGCAATGCAGACTTGCAACGTAAACACACATGCTGGGACTGAAATGGAAAGTACAGGCTTCAATCAAAACCGAAGATTTGGGGGTCATCCCAAAGCTTCTATTACTATTTAAAAAAATCCAATGAATTAAAACGAATAAAAAATCAATACTAAATAGGAAGAAAAAGTCTTATTTTGTTTTTTGAGTGTATAGCTCCAGATAGCAGATCTTACTGATCTGTGCATTTCTTCTCCCATACCAGCAGCCACATTTTTACACAGAATGCAAAGAATCTGGCAATCCCAGGGAAGGCTTTACATGAAAAGTTACCAATGAGAACTGGGAAAAAAAGAATCTTGTGCTTAGACCTCCTAGTAAAGCAGGAAAGTCTGAAAAACTAAAGACTCCCTCTAAGGAACCTTGATCGCATGACAGAAGAGAGAAACCCCTAGCTTAATAAGCAGCCCTCTTGAGAATTGAGGTGATATTGCAAAGATTAGCCCTGTCCAAATCACTAGGACCACAAAGCAGATAGACACCACTCCCCCAAACTCTCATCGGGAGAGCCTAATCTAAAGAACTTGAAGCTAAATAAAATAAGCAGAGACATCCCATATACATTTACTCTGGAAGATCCACAAGATCGTATAAAAATACGACGAGCAAATGAAAGTGGGAATAGACTGTAAGTAATTGAATAAATGGGACTATTGCCAAAATGGAGAAAATTCTGTTTCTTTCCCCTCTCAGAGGGCCCAATCCAACTTCCACTGAAGTCAGCGGGAATGAGATTAGACAAAAAAAAGGAGAAAAGTAATTACTCCCTAATATAATAGTAGTTGCAAATCAGAAAGAGAGATGGAAGCCACAGTGTGCTAATCCTATCCACATGAAAAAAAGCTGAATCAAAGGGACTGGACATGAGAGGTTTCACAAGAGAGAAGGTGGGTCTAAGAGGGCATGCATTCTATAGAGATTAATACCCACTTTGTAAGAGGAAAGAAATGGTCTGCAATGGTTAGTCAATGTCACAGCTCAGGGCAACTGCACTTGTATTTGTTATCCACCAAGGTCATCCACTTTTAGGATCCTGGCTCCTCGGCCAGCACCTCTGTTGGGAGAAGATCCCCATCTCGCTCCCTCCTGACCAGAGGTTTTTCCAGGCTGCACAGTTCCTTGAATACACTCTGAGTTCCGAGCAAGCCAGACGGCCTAAATCATCGGTGGCTTTCTCTCCATGGCTACAGTGTAACTGCCTGCAGCTATAAGGTACCACACTTCTAAGCAAGACATTTAGTCTTAAGATAAAAGCATTCCAGAGAAAACATATTCAGATAATAAATGAACCTACAGGCCTGCTTATAAGCTTACCAGAGATCATCCCCACCCTAGTAAGAGCTCTCTTAGGTGTCAGTCCTTCAGACCCCACCAAGGGATTTTTCTGTGGTTATAAGTTTGTAACAGCTATTAGCTCAGAACTAGCATCCCATGAATCGTTCATTCTTTCCTTTACACAGTTTGAGCCTTTGATCTTGTTCTCACGTAACAGGTGATCAGCAGACAAAGGTCCCCTCCTCAGGACAAAAGTTTCAAAAGGCTGAGGCCTGGTCTACGCTCACTGGCAAATTGGGCAGCAGTCGACGGGACTGTACGTAGCTTGCATAACATATATCGACTTCCTAAAGTCTCTTCTGCACACCGTCTCCACTGTGTTGTGCCAACGGGAAACACGTATCCATCGATGCAGCGCTACTCCTTTTTTGGAGGTGGTGTTATTAAATCAAATCCTGGATCGATTGAGCAGGTCTTCACTTCCGCTCAATCGAAACCAGATCAATCGATCTGATGGCGGTGAAAGTGCCGTCATCCGTGTAGACGTAGCCTGAGTTCTTGCATGACCAAGGGTGTAATGTTGGCGTATGTTTACCCCTGGGGATTTCTTGGGAAATTCCTTTTAACTTTGTTTGCCCCAAAAGTCCATTCTTGTCTGGCACATTGTTTCATATAGTCCTTTGAACCTCATAACACTTCCCAGGGTTTACATTGGTCATATCGCCCCACTATAACAGTTACAGACAATTCCACAATAATACATAAACTTTGCATTTTTAATGCAATGGACTCCAAAGCTACTTAAACTTAATTCAGTGATGGTTTTCAAGGACGCTGCAGGAAATTGCTGTGTCTCTCACAGTCACAAGCTAAACAAAAGGACCATTTCATCTTCTAAAGTGGCAAATGGCAGCAAGGATTTACAACAGCACATAGACATACTACAACCATGCACAGAACCTGACACTAGATGGCTCGCCATGTACCAAGAAAATGAAAGACAAAATGCTAAGCCTAGAGATACCCTGACCAACATTTGTTCCTGTCAGGAGAAATTAAAGAACAAACTATAATATCTTGCTTTGAAATGAAGAGAAATTCATGAGAGAGAAGAGGTTCACCTGGCCCTAACATTGCTACACTCACGTATAGCCCTGATAAGGGTCAGGCCCATCTAAACATACAAGTGGGACAGCAAACTTGGCAGTTGTCCAGAGCTCCAAAAAAGAGCCAGTGGATCTTTCTCCAAGTAGACCTGACAGTTAGAGGTCTTCCATGAATAGAAGTACCAACGATGAGCATGGTCTTACTACTTAATTAGTGTTTGTCCAAGGCCTTAAGAGACCCATATGGAAAGTGCTATATAAGGGCAAAATACTGTTATTATGAACACAGTAGTATGACTGCTGTACAGAATTACAAACTACACATAGAAGAAATCATTTAACCTACCAACAAAACATAACTAAGTCTGAAGTGGAACACAATGGCATTATACTGAAATAGCACAACTACAATATGCTTTTGGTACAGACTGTCAAGAACACCTGATCGAAATGAAATGACAGAGAAGTTTAGGAAGGCAGAATACAATTAGACAAGCTGGAATATAGCCAGGAATTTGTGTTGCAACTCATATGAAAAGTATTTCCATGCTCATACGTCATCAGGGCTAGAGCTCTAAATATCATCTGAAAGATGGCTCCAGCAGCAGCAGCACAGAGCCACTTAACACCACCACGCTCAGGCATTGACTCAGTTCTGATCCAGAAGCAAGGGGTAAGCTGCTGAATCACCAGAACAATTTCTTGTGGCACCAGGTGTCTTCCAACCTAGCACTTAGCCAGCCTCATGTTGCTTTGTATGAGAAATCTGATGAAACTGCAGTCATATGGTTGCAAAACCACATACGAATGTTTATGAGGAATTAGTGAAATTACTAAACATGTATAGCTTGGGGAAAAAATATTAACAGGGAAACTGACAACTGTTTACAGATATTTGAGGAGTGTAAACACCAGGGTTATGGAGGAATTATTTTGTAGTCCGAGGAGATATAAACAGAAATGGTGTGGTGGAGATCAACAAAGAAAAAGTTAAATTGAATAACAGGAAAATCTTTTATGACAGTGATATCTAAAGTTCGGAATAGCAACTACAGCTTTTGCTTGTATAATTTAACGTAAAGCGGAAGTGGACCGAAGTGGAAGCTGTAGGGAACTAACTTGGAGTGATCATTGGTGAAGATGAGTAATGAGTATTTTCAGTCTCTAATTTCTAACGATCTGTGAAATTATTTTCTTTCTTGAACTCAATATGGTGAACTTGCTCCATGTACTCTGATCTTTATAAACAGAAGGCTTGTGCTGTCACACGTGGACTTGTGTTGTACTAGGTGCAGTTACTGAAAGGACACCTAGTGGTGACTAAATGTGTGTGCGTACAAGCTTCTGTAGCTGTTGAAGGCATGTCGCAAAGTCGTTGTAATGGAGGCTGGCAAATCATTACAGCTTGAGTCTTCAGTTTTATCTATGAATTGTTATGATATTACTGACGAAATGTTTATTTTGGGACTCTCTGGCTACGGTACATAATTTTAAATGTACAAATAACTTCTTTTTAAACTAAAAGAGAACACAAATCCAGAAGACCGGGTATGTGCATGTAGTACATTACAGTGCTTTCTCCAGTCTAGTTTTAATATCACAGGCATTCCCTACTGCAATTGTAAGAATATTGCTCAGTCTAACAAAACTCACCAATGGGACTCTACATTTTATTTTGTGCACCCCCTTCATCCCATTACTCCTCAATTGTGCCCCACTGAAGTATCCTAAACAATTCCTCCTCTTCTTTACCATACATCCGCCCTTTACATACAAGCACACAATTGTTGTATACAAGTTATACAAATTTAACTGCTATATTCTTTCTTCCTCCCACCTGTCCTATAGACATTTATGTGCATTTATTCCAATTCACTCCAGAGGTACTAACATGTTTCTGATATGGAGATGCCCATAACTGAATGCCGTATTCCAGATGTAGTCACACAAATTCTGGACTATCACCTTCCTGTTATGTGACACGCTCCCTCTCTGTATACAGGCCAAAAACCACATTTGGCTTTTTTGTTCATTTCTGCTTTCCAGGTTCTTCCCGCCACCTGAACATCATTGTTTTGGATTAATTTTTCCCACATGAATTAGCTTGCACTTCTAGGTTGATTTTCCAGGTTCGTTTTTATTAGGCCATATTTCTAGCATCTCTGTATCCTTCTATGTCGTATCTGATTCCGTTTTCATTACCTGTTTCCTCAATGGTGTTTGAAACACCTCCCTATTTAGTACCAGCTTTTAATTTAAAGAACTACAAAACAGAACAAGTATTATGAGAATTATGTATTATGTATTACAAATATTATGCCCTTTGGGGTTCCTTTATTATGTCGACTGATGGCCTAAATGTTCTGAATTTTTATTGTTGCTCTGTTTATTTCAGGGTGGGAGGCAGGGTTTTGTTACTAAGTTTTTTTACTTTAAAAAAAAATCAAATTCTGACTTATTTCCCCAGAAATCAACAAACTGTGTAGACCTGGAGCACAATACAATGCTAGACCTGAGCTGCAGTTAATCCTCTCACCCAAAGACCAAAATCTCAGGCCTTCATCAACCATATTACAACGGGTCAGCCCTTCCCTCACTCCAATCTTCTAAGTATCTCTCCCTTCTCCCACACACACAATGGAGCATACCTCTTTATCTGCCAGACCAAATATAGGTCACAAAGCATGGCAAAGACCTCAAACAAGAGGCAAAAATCCACTATTCATGCAGTTAGTTTAAAGTGATGGTAATTTCTTCTTTTTGGATAAATAATTATTTCTGTTACCACAATTTCATTAACCAGTGCTCTCCATTTATATGAATCACTGATATAAGAATCAACTACATATGGCAATCAAAATCACTGGGACAAAATCATTCCTATAACAACTAAAATACTCCGCTTGTAAGAATCAATCAATCACTTATAACAATCAAATAATCTGGGATAGATGTGATTCTTATAAAAGGAGTGCACTGTACTTTATTTCTCAAGTTAATAATTTTTAATAATAAAAGTGAAAGACCACTACATTTAGGTGGAATGCATCTCTTGAATGAGAGATTCCCTTGAGACAAGGAACATTTTAGAGGAACGTAATGGAGAGCCCCTTTGCCTTTATCCACCCACCATCCTGAGGAAAAAGAGATGCCACAGACAGATGGTGTTCACAGTTTCCCCATGTGGTTTCAGGCAGAAGGGTGGTCGAGGCAGCAGGAGAGTGGACAGAGCAGATCTTGTCCATTGTGGGTTCAAGTGGTAGGAAGGTAATGCCAATAAGCAGGTAGAAAGGGGACAGAAGTTCTCCAGTGTGTGTTCAGAAAGAGAGAGACAGAGGCGCTCTGAAAACTGAAGCGGGGGGGAGGATGGGTGACCAGCTGCCACATAACAGAAGAGGAGGAGGATATTGCTCTTTGGATAACAACAGCAACTCCACCTCTGGTTTCAATCTGGAACATGATGTCAGATTCCATGTCCATGAAGTTTGGCACAGTCCCTCGATAGCCTAACATTTCTTACTTATTAAAAACAAACACAAATAAATAAACCATAAACACACCCTTTTCTTTTAGGAAAAGTGTGTAGGTCCACATCATATATAATAAAGGGATGAGAATGGGGAGGAAAAAATACCTGTGTTTCTCTTTGCAGTTCAACTTTAAAGAATGGTTAATTTTTTTAAATCTAGAAAGTTCTTTTAAGTTAAACCTCCCGATCTGGAGTTTGTTTTTATAACTGTCTCTTTAATGTTTCAATTACAAATTGTATTTCTTCTTTTCCTGCCCTTCTACCACTTCCTGAATGAATGAAGGGGCTTCAGGGAGCTCTGTGCTGACATGTGGGACAGAGCCAAACAATCTGAATTGACAGGCGGCATGCAAGCTGGAGCAGGTTGGGGAATGAAGGTGGAAACTGAGGCTGGAAGGCTCCCCCAATGCCCCATTGTTCTCAACTTCTGTATAGAGTGGTGGGGATTTGGGAAAGCCTTTCATCCTGTGAACAGCCTCAATGGGAACTGCTGCTTGCTCTACCCCTCACCCACTTCTCTACTATAGCCACATGTGTTTGTGTGCTTTCACTTCATGGGATGTGGTATATGGGCTGAGAGAAGAGATTGCAAAAACAGCTGTGGACTGACCATTGTCTTCTTCATTTTCAGGCTTAAGGATTACCCTGATGGGATGGGGGGCCTGTTCTGACAGCCACTCCTCTGAGACTGAGGAAACCAATGGACCTACCAGGCAGTCCTGAGGGCAAACGTTCATCCAACTGATCCCTCTATCAATAGGTTGACAGGGCAATATAGTAATCATTGTCCTTCACTAGCTACATAGAGGCCCCTAGATGCTCTCTCCATCAGCTGTGCCTTTACAGGCCAACATGGTTCACAGATGACCTGCAACAGACGAAATAAGAAGGGAGATAACAAGAGCCCTGGTGGCATCAGTTCTGTGCCAAGTCTGACATAGAGATGTCATGACTCTACAGGAAGCAAAGAGGTTTCTTCACCTCCACCACAGCATCTGCAAAGTCTTGCACAGCAGAACTGTTTTGCGTAGCTGAAAGCTTCATGAATCCAAACTGCCTCCACTCAGCTAGAGTCAAGTTTTTGCATGTTATTTTGCAGAGAATATCACTCCGATTTGTTCTGAGAGGTCTATTGCCATGAAACAGAGCAGTGTCTCAATGGTACAATCAGTGAGACTTTTCTGCTTGATTTTCCACCACTGTTGTTCAATGAGATTATGCAGGTGCTGTGCAACTTCAAGCTCCAACCTGTGAGATGGATCCTTGTCCTTCCTGGCTGCTGAAGGGAGTACTGGGTCCAGCGTCAGAGAAGACAGTCAATATTTTCCATACAGGGGATGGAAGACAGGGAGTTAGTACTTCTTAGCTATTGTGAGTCCACTGAGTAGAAAAACAAAACAGCCCTTCAAATTGGCAGTCTGGCTAAGTACAGTCTCATTTCTTGGGAAATTCGTTGTAAAGGCAGTGGCAAGGCAACTCTGGCAGTTATAGTCCTCAAATTTCCTTGACCCCAGCCAATCAGGTTATGGACTAAGGGACGGGATAGAAAATGATTATTATTTTTGTTGTTTGTATTGCGATTTTGCCTTGAGGCCTTCATCAGAATTATAGCTTATTGTGCCAGATGCTGTACAAACATGTAATAGAAAGATAGCCCCTGCCCCGTTAGCATGAGCTGTTCTCCTAGCGGTGACCTTCCTGGTTCTTTTAGATCTGTTAGCAGCCTTTGGTGAAATTAGTTATGAGGCGTTGTCAACCCACTTGCAGTCCCTAACGGGGTGAGTGGGACTGCTGGAATGGGTCCATTCTGATCTTTCTGAAGGAACCTAGAGTGCATTTGTGGGCAATTTTTCCTCTGCCCCAGGGGCTGCCATGTGTGCAATTTGGAGATGACTCTCAGGTCTATATCTCCATCATGTCTGACCTAACTAGGGAAAAAAGAACTAATAGCATTATATTGAACTTGGGGCAGGGAAGAGGACCGGCTGCATGTAACTTAATTTGGATAATACCATGATAATATTGGTGGGTTGTAGCAAGCATCTGGAAGTGTTAGCACAGATTTTATCAGTGCCTCACACGAAGAGAGTTCAGCCACCATGCATATCAGATTGCACAGTCCACAAATTTAATTAAATCCTGGACACCCCACTGTCCCTGTGGCCAAGGGCACTTTCTTCCTTCTGTGCATGGTGAGATGGGTATAATCGTCTCTCCAGTGAGGACCTCACCACAGTTATCTAAACCTTTGTCACCTCATGACTAGTTTGCTGTAATGCATTCTACATGGAGTGACAGGTTGAGATCATCTAGAAACTGATGTTTTGTATAACATTACAGCCCAATTACTAAGTAGAGTTTCATGCATGGAACACATTAAACTAGTGCCTTGGTATCTGCACTGGATTCCTACAGGTTTGGGGATGGAATTCAAGGTGTTGGTGCTAATCCATGAAGTCCTAAATGGTTAGGGGCTCAGTTACCTGAAAGACTGTTTCTCTTTCCTTCACTTAATACATGCTTATGTTTTCCTAGGTAATAGGCATTTGCAGTTGAAGACAGGACCTGCAAAAGTAGTCTCTTTATTGAATCTAATAGATTTCTCTTTATACCAGCAAAAGCTGTCCCAAAAGAGCTTTGTCAATGTCTTCTTATACTTACAATACTTAGAGTTTAATATAAAGTCCCAAAAGAAATCTCTGGTGAATAATAATGTGCTATCAACATTAACTACCAAATCTGGGGAATCCTGACTTTTTACCACTTTAGTCTATAGCAGATCTGGCAACAAGCAGATATAAAGCAATTAAAACTCTGTTAAGGAGTGTTATTCCCCTTCCTGATTTCCAAAACTGCTTTTATCTAAATGATCTCTCATGGTTTTCCTACCATCAGAAACAAAATAATGGCCCAGCTCATCCTTTCCTGCTGAAAATCTGCCAGAAGGAGTTCTGGGGGAGGAAATCTGCACAAGGGTTCCCTGCTGGAGATCCCTCCACATCATACCATTGAAGGTGTGGGGTTTGCCTTGCCCTCAAACCTGGCAGAATCATGGTCCCATACTGTTGCATTGGCTCTGGAACCTCTACCTCCTTGCCCCAGAACACCTGTGGCAGAGGCTCTGTGGAAGACATAAGATGGCCTGGTGCCATAATTTCTTCTGAGGTTTCTCTGCAGGAAGGAAGGAAGGGGGAGAGGGTGTGCATCTACCTATCCCTACATCTAGCCCACATCCTCCTGCACCAGGCCCACCCAGTCTCCACCCCGTCCCCATTTGCAGACCCTATGATCCCACAGAGGAGACTCTGCTAGGAAAAGATGTCAAAGACTTGCCTTTCACATGTAAGGGATGGAGTGGCAGATTCATGTGCAAACACTAAAGGTGATGATCGGAGCCATTACATCTTTTATGATCATAACTTACCTGACACAATCAGCCCTGATTTCATAAGAACTATTAACTTAGTATTTCTCAGGCATCTTTATATATAAAGGAATTAATTTGAAAGTGAAGGCAACTATGAACTGGCATGTAGTGAGGAACTCAAAAATTCAGTTAAAATGATTATTCCGGCACTCACTGATGTTCATTTTTTAGGTTGTGCTTTATTGACTTACAGAAAGCAGGAGAAGAGAATTTGATGAATAGCAGGCAACAGAGGCACATGCTTTATTTCCTTGGGTTTTAAGAGTAATATTTCTTGGCGGGTCGACATTGTTAATATTCCAAATTCTGTATGCAATATTTTCTGATGGTTAAATACCCAAACACTTCATTAAAAGAAGAAACGAAAACAGTTTGCAAATTTGGAAGAATTCTTATTATGGACACCCACACGTAAACATTTGCTTTTGATTATATGGTGTGCCAGACAGCTACAAAAACAATGTGTAGCCCACTATGGCTTTATTGAGATTTCAGATTTCACTTCTCCTGAAAGAAAGTGATCCTTTTGGCCCTTCATCCAAGTCTTTTTCCTGTTAGGCATACAGTAAATGCAGGTAATGTCACCATATAGTGATTGCTTTCTTTCACAACATACTTAAAAGGATACCATCACCTTGAAATCTAGTCAATTTTGAAAAACGAGTTGAAAGTAGTTTCAGGTATTGCATGTGCCCCTGAGTCGCCCTGCAAATTTTTTTTTTTTTTTTTGTGGTTTTACAATTGCATTTTCCTATTTTCTAAAATGTTTTTATCCCATTGTATGAAAAACCTATAACAGAGGAAACTGATTATACTGTAAGTGGTGTCCAATGCACAAAGCAAACAAGTGGAAAAATAGGTTTACGTTAACAATATCACTTTAACCTCACTGAAACGTTTGATATATTTAAGAGACCTACCTTGAAAGAAGCTTTTGACTCGGAGATAGCTGACACTAAGGCGCAAGACAGAAAGTTTGTCCAATTTAGATATTATGTCAGGTGAGAAAGGCAGGAGGCTGGCCAGATGATCTAATTCAGCATTCAGACGGTCCCTATGTCTCTTTGAAGGATTAGATTTTTCATTCCCAATGGCAGGCCTTCTGTGGTTGGAAAAAGTATGATTAATCATCCATTACACCTGCATACAAAGAGGTTGATTCGCTATTTGCTATTCCTTAATCACAGAAACATGTAGATTATCTTTTAGGTAAATGAATGCATCAAGTTATTTAAAATTTAGCCATTCTTCATTTGCCTTCCCCATTGTACAAAGCATATTTACTATAATAGGGAAGAAAGGCTTTTAGTTTAATAAAATTAGTCAGTCACCAATGGAGAATGGAGCAACACATAAGAGTGTAAGACTTTCCTCTCTAGTGATCTCAGGTTACAGAGGGATTGCAATATGTATTCTTACAGCATAAAACATAGAATTGATCAATTTTCTTTGCAATTACAAAGCACATAAAAAGTAATTAAATTCTCAGTTAAGGTTCTGATACTATTCTTGACATTTCCTGATAAACTCACATTTATTTTCTTAATAAGAACTAAAGATTTCCTATCCCTTCTTATTGCCTTCCTTACTTGGGTTGCAGACCCCAAGTACAGCCACATACCCTCCATTTAAAGGCTGGAAATATACACAACCCACTTTGCTATAAACAACTCTTCCCCTTCTGTAAATGTATTATAATGAATATGTTATCATTAGCAAATGATACAAACTCTGCATACCTGCCTTGCCAGACTGACGGTGACAGCCTGTATCAAGAGAGTGAACAGGGGGATGGTTGAGAAAGTTGGAGGACCAAATTCAGAGGCAAGTTTAAGCAAACCCAAGAAATCTGGACTGAATCCAATCCTCTCACTGTGTATGTTATGTCATCTTAGATTATCTCTAAACTTAGAATCACAGGTCCAAATTCAGAGATGAGGTGTACATTAAATTCACCTTAAACCCATGTAGTGCTGCCTATATTTATTCTACCAATATGTAAGGCAGTCTCAGTAGCTAAAAAAAGTGCTGCAATTTTTACACCCTTATTCGCTTATTTAGAATAAGTGGACCAAAATCTGTTCTTGGACATACACAGGCAGCTTCTGTTGAACTTCCACATGCAAGTGTACAATCTGGGCCACTATCATAGAATATTAGGGTTGGAAGGGACCTCAGGAGGTCATCTACTTCAATATCCAACTAAATCACCCCAGCCAGAGCTTTGTCAAGCCGGGCCTTAAAAACCTCTAAGGATGGAAACACTCTCTCTTTCTTGTTTGTTTTAAACCTAAACTATCTACAGTGACAAAACCCATGATTTTCCTACCAATTTTAAAATGCCTTCCCAGGATTCAATGGTTTGTCAATGGTGTGTTTCAGGGGTCTGTTGGACACAGGGTAGTTGGGGTTGTAGGCAAAGGGGTCGGCTGTGGGAATGGGGAAAGCACTGGTGGTGCACATTTCTTGCGTATGTATTGCTGTCCCTCAGCAAGGTTGGGTCCTCTTTATTCCTTGCTCCAAAACATTTTTTTCTCATCTCTACTCAAGGGGTATGACCTGGATCAAGAGGTGAAAATGGCTCTCCCCATCACCCTCCTAGGAGAGACCAGTTGAAGAGGCAAGGTCTTCTACATAAGACCGTATCTCAGGAGTGATGGGATAAAGATGTGCTGTCCCCACTTCCCAGTGCATGTCAAAAAATACTTCCTGTCATCCACGTAGTGTGGGGCAGAAGGTGCAGGGGAGAGATGCAGAAGGAAACTCTGCTTCATCTAGTGGGTGTACCCGGGAAAGTTTCAATGCGCTGAAATACTAGCACAGCTAGGGATCCTGAATGAGACAGGAGATGGTTAAGGAAAGGTCTCTCTGTACTGACAAACACAGGAGGACTGGGGAATAACATGAGGAGTCATTCTGTTGCCAAAAGCAAGAACCC
The DNA here is from genome assembly GCA_007922155.1 of Mesoclemmys tuberculata. NCBI lineage: Eukaryota > Metazoa > Chordata > Testudines > Chelidae > Mesoclemmys > Mesoclemmys tuberculata. The sequence goes on along the minus strand of ML675603.1, from coordinate 103,142,082 downwards.
TGCAGGTACCTACAAATGACATTCACTCGCACCTGTTGCGATCTGCGTCCGCAGTGGCAGGGATTACAATCAGGGTTATCTCCTCAGAACATAATTGCTCTTTCCTTTGGACACTGCAATATCCATAGGATAGTCTTATGGAGATTTTAATCTCTGTATTATTCAGTGATGCTTAAAAAACATGCAAGAATGGACATTTCCATCTCTAGAAAAAAATTAACATTCATTTCCTTATTAGTTCTGAGGGAGGATCAATGATACAAGATGTGAAGTATAAGGCCATTGTTCATTTCTGACTTGGCCCCACACAATAAAAGGAGATTTTTTAATAAATCAAAAAATATTTTTTCAGAGCCAAATAACTCAAATAACCCGGTCAGTTTAAAAATGTCATATCAGATTTGAGACAAAGCTAGACAAATTTCAGGTCAAAAGGAGGTTTTGGGAGGAAGTTTCATGGGATGACAATCAGGGGTTAGATTGGAAAAGGTACTGCAACCTTAGCTATAAACTATGTAGTCCCTGCTGAGTGATCCCATAATTATGATTAACAGAGATAAAGAGAGGTGGGCTCAAGTCACAACGCCTGTGATTTTGTGCTTCACCTCTTAGAAGTGCAGTGCAAACCTCACAGCCCCGGGAAGAGGTAAGGAGAAGTGAAGATGATTTTATGCTATTTTGATGCTCTTATGTCATGGGCTGCTATGGCCCCTGGCCCCTGTGGGTTCGATACCACACAGAATCTCTGTAGTGCTTTGTGCAATGGCCCTCTCACTGCCTATCCCACCCACCAGCTGCCCCTATGCAAGGGCTCACAGGTGGCCAGAGAACACTGCAGGGCATCTTGCAGCCTTACACGATGTCTCCCCTGGAGGAATTCTTCCTCAGTTTTTTATAGCCTCTACACAGTGCTGCAGAAGCAAATGGGCTGTCTAGTAGGGCCCACCATGTAGTTTTTACAAAAGGCACTTTACAATAATTAAAATGTTCAAACAAAAATTAAAACCCAAACATATAAAAAACTGCCCAGTCCAAACCACACCAACTAAAATAATACTTTTCTCAAAAAAAGAAAAAATTGCACCCAAATGACTATATTAAAAGAAGATTATTTAGGTTTAACAGTCAAGAGCTCTTAATTCTGCCCTCGTGTGAATCCATCTTGTAGAGTGAAAAAGGCAGAGGTCTTGTGGAAAAACCAGTATGGGATCAAGTAATAAAAGACTATAATAATGCACACACACAAGGGGGCAGAATTAAGATTGAGCGGGCAGCTGTAAATTTGGCATTCCCTAATTTTTGAGTGGTTGACTTTGCATCCTTAATAATGTTCTTTTAACATAGTTTTTTGTTTTTGTTTTGGGGGGAAGGTTTAAAAGGAAAATAGTAAAAAATAAATGCAACTGTAACTGGTAATAGAGTTGCTTTCAAGCATCTGCAGAAGATACAACTGTGACAGGTGCTTAGTAAATATCTATATTTAAAGAAGGCGAGATAATATCCAACAAACAAGGCAATTAATAAAGAGGGAGGAACAGTCTTCCTCCTGTCCCAGCGTTAGATGTTTTTCAGACGCTGATGTGCATACTGGGCAAAATTAACTTACAGGCTAACTCCGTATCCCGGTCATACCCACCATGACACCAAGGAATGACAAACCGTGAAACAATTACAAAATGTTACATCTAATATTCCTATGTTAGAGACTAAAGACCACAATGTATACACTTACCCTATCTTGATCTCTGAAGTAAGGCAGCAATGGAAGGAGGAAGAAATAAAATGAGTCCTAATAAAAGAGCACTTCATTTGATTGCAGCTCAACAGGTAAAAATGGTCAAGAATAGCACATCGGAAATAGAAAATGTGTGAACTTATTCACTCTAAAACCATAGCTGCTCTGCTGGTTTGGAGTGACAGAGAGGTGTGGATTGAGGTGACTACTATGTGTTTGCATTGTGCTGAGTGTGATAAGTAAAACTAGGAGAGGGAAGAAGCCAAGTGATTTCTAGAAGTTCCAGTGAAAAGATACAAAGTGAAAGCAAGAAAGAGCCCCAGATGGCCTTTGCTGAGAACCTAAAGAAGTGATGCAGCAAGGGAGTGAATCCAAATGATTAGGAGTTTTATCTAAATGGGGATTATGTCCTGAATGGTACCATTAAAAACAATGCAATGAACTACGTGGAAAGGTTGGTTTAGCTACTCATAAACAGAAGACAGCAAACAGATAGGTTCTTGAGTGAATTGTTCTAAGGCAAGTATAGATTCTATACCATATTTTGAGCAACAAGTGGATGATGAGGGGCTGGTTGCTGCATGTTTTAAGGGTTGGTCTGCACTAGAACAGAGATTCTCAAACCCCTCCATTGCACGGACCACATCACAATTGTGATATTGCCTCATAGATCACCAGATCTCCCATTCACTATCATACCGCTTTACTCTCTATGTCTTATATAGTAGCAGCCAGCCTCTAATAAAGGCAGCTATGTTGGCACCTCCTTCTTTCTAGGTGCTTATATAAGCCTCCAGGTTCTTCTTTGCAATAGAAAGCCTAGACATCTGTAGAGGCATATGAGGGGAGGAAAAAAAAAAAAAAAAAAGGAGCCAGCACCATGTAATGAGCCAGTTGTTTGTGGACTCCAATTTTGGGAGCTGGTACACTAGAAGTCTGCACTTATTTCAGAGTTAAGTGGGAAGCAAGTAATGGAGCCATTTGCTCCTCAAATGGTTCATTGTGTCCATGCTACCCATTATGGTTAGTGTATCTATACAAGTCACTTCCTCCAACTGTTGCTATGCCTGTGGAGTGCAATATCTATCCCACAATTCCAGGCAATTCCTTTGCCTCTAGATATTGTTTTTCACGCAATAGACAGTTGTTTTTTTAAAGTCTGTACATGCATTTTTTAAAAATGTGCTAGGCTGTAAAGAGAGTTAAAGAGCTAAATAAAACACTCATCTTTTAATATTATTTGCCATCTTTAATAAAATGGGGGAAGAAAGGAGATGCCAGTTAGATACAACAATCACATGGAGAGAGCACAAAGTAACAGTTATTAGACAATTATGGTTAGCACACTAAACAGCACTTGCTGCTCCCTACCCATGACTGGCATTACTTAGGTATCATGGTATGGCAGAGGCGAATTTCAAAGAGGATAACATAGTGACTTTGCAGATTTTTAGTGGCAACCCCTCCCAAACATAAGAGGTGGCATGGGAGAAAGCTCAAAGGTGTTTGAGGGAAAACTGGATTAACAGGCAAAATGACATCATTGCAGAGCAGAGGTGAGGGTTGACTGCTTGATACCAAATAGGAAATGATGCTAAGAAGGGCAGAGCTAAGCCACGAAGAGCCTTACAAATGAAAACTAACAAAACCAGGGCAGCTGCACCAACTGAGGCTCCTCTGAACACTAGCACTGAAATGATTCTGACTGAATTGATGTGGGCTGCAGCAGCTGTAAGTTTTGCACAGAGTTAGGAGAACTGTGATGTTATTTTAAATGACTGCAAAATGTTATAAGACCTTTTGCGTTGGGACAGAAAATGTTTTACAAGTGTTCAAGGATGGGGTGCCAAGTCCACAGAGGAAAATAAAGGTATGAGATACTTGAACAACAACTCCCATGAACCATCACAATGGCATTTCCAAACCAAAGATTTTGCTTTTTGGCCCAAAGTTTTTGGGCTTGAGGCTGAACATTTTTTGTTTTCAATGAAAAGTTAGAATTTTCCACAGAAAGCACAAACTGTGCAACAAAATTGCCTTTATTTCAAAACCCTGATTTCTGGACAAAACACTTTTCTGATTGGAAACATTTGACGGGACCTGGTTCCTGGTGCTTGAACTGGTGCTATAAATGCCAAACTTCTTTCTTAGCAGGGTTTGTCTAGAACAGGAGAGCAGTTGGGGTTTTGTGACTGATTCTCACATATGGAATTAGAACTGAATCAGATATAAAAGAGCTGGGGCACAGCAAACCTAGAAGCAGATAGTCTTCCTTACCTTCATGGGAGAAGGGGACTGAAACATAGTAGACTCCAGATAGTGTATCTCTTCAACATGTTCCTCCAGCACCTTATGACCCTTCCAAACTTCCCCATCAAGGTTGTCTATACATGCTCTCCATTGCCTCCCAACCAACCCCATGATAAACTTCTGCCTAACTTAATGCAGTCTGACTCCTCATTAATCTATTAACCTAGGCACTTCTCCATTCTGTGGTACCCTAAACTCATGCACAGGTGTCTGGACTGAAATACTGAAGCAAATGTATTTTCAAGGCAGAACCACTTTCCAGCCTGCATGGGGTAAAATCCTGGCTCCATTGAAGTCAATGGGAGGTTTGTCACTGATTTAATTGCAACCAGGATTTCACCCAAGCTCACTGAGAACATATATTCCCTCTGCTAGCAGAGTGTTATTCTTTGCTATCTCACTTATCTGAGCATCCACTTCTGGAGAAACAAAGTCAATCCCACAGCTGTACCTTTGGACAGCACATAAATCATTAGGGAAGCCATGGAACCACAAAATTCAAAGTTACAAGTTCCCACAGCAACTGTTATTCTGCCTCCTTGAACACTAATGCCCAGACCATACAAACAATCATGCACACACTTAACTGCATGTACGTAAGTGATCACATTGAGTTCATGTTTATAGGATGAGGGCCAAATGTTAAGTTCACATACACAGTAGAACAAAATATTATACGTCTGGGAGCCAAGTTACAGTGATTACAGGATCCATAACTTTCTTATTTCATTATTTTTGTGCATTAGAATTCTTATCCACCACAATGTAATTGCATTTGCAAGACTGCTAAGTGGGAACAAGTGATTTATTTTAAATATTCACCTCACTCCAAAACAGCTCAATAGATCTTGTTCAAACCTTCAGAAATACTCCCCTTTACACCAACATGAAATCTTAGTCCCAATGGTCTAGTTTTAAAATGTGATGGGGCAACTGGAAATAGGGAGCTTCATTTTAATCCTTAACTGTAGTACCATGCCCATCAACACTAGTTTGTATTTATAACTCAGAAAAATACCAAAAATATATTTGGTTTTACAATTACATGGTATAACACAAAAGATGCAGGGATCATTATGATAAAAAAAACATTTACTTCACGGAGTGGTTTGGGGCATCTGGAAACGATTTAATATTTGAGTGATAACGACCTTTCCTTCCTTGCATTTCAAGTCATCCAGTTACTTCACAGTGCTTTGTTCCTGCACTCCTTTCACAAAAAGTAGATTCAAGTCTCCTTATAATGAAAATGATCTAATAAAATAATTATTTATTCTTTATTCAAAAAGTGCCACTCACCAGTTGTTTCATTTAGTTAAATTAACCCAGGGTATGTTCAATTTTCAAACTCGTATCAATACATTTTTCATTCAGTTATGCTGCATACAAGACTGAGCCATGGCAGGGAAGGGCATTGCCAGAGCACTGGGGCCAGAAGACATTGAATCCTTTGAAAGACACAATGCCTCATTAGCACTGGGGAGAACATGGTGGAGAGCACATCGCGCAAAGGCATTCCCCCCACACAACCAGGCCAGCCTGTGTGAGGCTTGGGGCAAGAGGAAAGGTTATGCTCTCCCCAAGAGCATGCTTTCTGGAGCCAATCAGCTCTAACAGATAAACTAGCCATTTTGCTAATCTTGTACTTCCCACTGCAGGAAGACAGATTAAGCCCCACCTGTGTGGGTGCATTGCAGAAGGAAGGGACTTCCTATGCCTTATCTCCCCTGTAGCACATCCACACAGAGGGAGCCATAGTTAGGTCACAATGAATGTGATACTTAACTGTTTCTGAATGGGTTTCCTCCTTTTCCTTCCAGCATAAAGACACTCCCCTGGTGGAATCATTGTCCTGGCACTGAAACAGTAAAGCAACAGGTGGTTCATTTTCAGAGTTTTCAGGGTTTCATACCACTACACAAAATGACAAAACACAGGAAATTCAATTAAAGCCAATGCTCGTTCCTTAAGCCAGGGCATGATGTAAAGCTAAAAGTCACAGTGACGTTAGTTAAGAAAGACGTATCAGGCTTCATCCTGTTTCCTGGTTTAATGTTACTAGAACACTGATGTTTATAGCTTAGTTTTCATTTTTCCCTAATCTGAGTTCAGGCCTCCTGGCGCTACTACCACTGCCACTACTACCAGCTTTGCAAAAAGCACCACAAGTAGTCGCATCAGGTGTGCATCTTGTCCAACAGACGCTTCCTTGAGCAGGGCAGAACCCTTCCCAGCAATATGATGGGCTGTGGATTCAAGTGAGAGCTGAATCAGAAGAGTGACACATACTGAATCACAAACACTACTTTGTACAGTATCTGGGTTTTTTTTTGGAAACCACCCATCCAACATTGACCCAGCTTGACTTGATTAGCCAAGGAAGAGCACAGGCCCAGTTGGCAGAAGCACACATTCTTTGTGTAGTTGTTTCAAAGATTTAATATTTCCAATGCCTATTTGAGTACCCTTTTTCTCTAGCACATCCAGTTTACAGTCTGGAGGTTGACTGAATAGTTCAGTGACAAAAAACCCCAAACAAATAAAACAGTATTAAAGGCTGCAATCCCTTCCACACGAATGACTACACTACAGCCTATGTTAGCAGAACTCACATTGCTCAGGAATGTGAATAAACCATCACCCTGAGCAACATAAATTACACTGACACAAGCACTGGTGTGGACAGTGCTATATAGGCAGGAGAGCTCTCTCCCATCGGCATAGAGCGTCTTCAACAGATGCACTGTAGTGGAAGAGCTGCAGCACTGTATGTGTAGACAAGCCCTAACTCAAAAGGTGGCACTCTGTGCTGTGATTAGCAAGAAGCCCATGTCATACCATGGTGCTAGGGAGTGCTTTGCTGATGGCCATGACAACTTCCAGATGATATATAAAATAGAGATCTTTATTACTCAGTATGGCTGTGAGCCCTGGAGTAGGTAAATAAGTAGGGTGTGAGCCCTCACAAGTAGGTAAATAAGTAGGTAAATACATTCACTCTATTTAAATCCCCTGGCGTTTCAATGGGATATGATATTCAGTTTCACTTCCTGTCCTGAAGTATACAGTAATGTTGCTGTGTACTGTTGATAAGTAATATATCCTGCCCCAAAGATAGCTGCATCTCAGCAGCAGAGGAAGGGATTTCTGTGTCTATAAATTTTACAAAATGCTTTGGGATGAGCAGCATCATATAAATGCAAAATAATTTTAAGTATAAAGGCCTTATTCTCCAGGGTCTTGTAAGACAGAACGTGGCCCAAGGTAGCGTGGTTCAGAGCAACGGGATCTCAAACTCTTTTATATTGTACACCACTTCCTAAGAGAGAACTTCACTGATCCACAACCTTGTGCTGGAGTGTTCCATCACCCAGAGTGGAGAAGCCTATAGTGTTGATCTGTGCAAGGCTAAATGGAAAATGGTAAGTTCCAAGGAAAATTAGAAGGTAGAACTCAGGAATGTTTAAAGGAAAACAAGTGGATTCACTTTCAGGAATGTGCACCAGTGGTGGAATTATTCTAGAATTGAGGAAGGCTCAGTATTTGTTACCAACTGGGAGACTCCATTTTGAGTCAGGCGTGAGGGCTGATTCACCAGAGCCTATAAGGGGAGGGGCTAAGGCGCAATAAAGCCTGCTCCAGATTTAAAGGAGTTGCTCTAAGTCTGGGGCCTTAGCTTAGGGAGAGTCTTGTTCCAGTTTTGGAAGACTTAGTTTGGGACTAAAGCTAATCTAAGAGCCTAGTTTAAGCAGAAGCCTGTTCCAGCTGTGGAAGACTGAGTTTAGCCTGAAAGGCTGGTTTAGGAAGAAGTCTGTCTAGCTTGAAAGATCTGTTCTAATTATGTGGGGGTGCAAGGAAAGTGCTACTGGTTGGCTGCTGGGACTTGACAAAGATAAGGCCTGTGGGGGGGGAAGTGGCCCAGGGAAATGTGGTTAAAGGGACGTGGCACATGGCTGCTACTCAGAGGGTCCCTGGGTTGGGACCTGGAGTAGTAGGTGGACCAGGGTCCCCTGCAAAAGCTACTGGAAAGTAGCTATGCCCTGAGAGAATGGAATTGAGACAGGCTCAGGGAAGGGGAACTGTTACCTCCCCTTGAAAGGGACTGAACCAAGTGGGGTCACTGAGGGTTCAAGGAAAAGGCAAAGATTCTCCAGGGAGGAAGCCCTGGGGTCGTTGCTCCACTCCAGAGCAGGAACCTTTGCAAGCCAGCCAGACTGAGGATACCACAAAGGGCCCTGTTGGACTGTTAAAGAACTGAGCCTAGGACTATAGGACATTACTGAGGACATTGAGATAGGCCCGGTTGCACTTTGTGCCCCAGAAGGGTTTTGTTTTGTTTTACACACTGACTGTGTGTGACTCAGCTGGAGGGCTGAGTCACCAAAGACCCACCTGGCAAGTGCAACAGCATACAGGGAGTACCCTGAGCGGAGGAAACTGCAGGCACACAACACTCACATTCACCCTGGGGCACTCATGAGAGATGAGTGCACCACGTTACAGGTCCCTTCTGTCCTTCAAATCAAAATAATCATTTCTTGTCTGTATGTGCTCTTGTGTATACCACAATTTAATAAGCATTGTTTAGAGGAAGAAGTTTGTGAGTCATGAATTCAAGTTCGATTCCTGACTCTTCTACTAAATAGCTGTGTAATCTCAGGAGTAAAGAATGTAGGTCAAATTTAAAGAATGGGGACTTTATCCTAGGAAGCAGTGACTTCGAAAAAGATTTGAGGGTCATGGTGGATAACCAGCTCCCAGTGAGACGCATTGCTAGAAGAGCTAATGCAATCCTGGGATGTATAAACATGAGAATATCACGTAGGAATAGGGAGATTATATTACCTCTGTATTTGATACTGGTGCAACCCCTAGTGGAATACTGTGTCCAGTTTTGGTATCCACACTTCAAGAAGGATGTTGAAAAATTGGAGAAGGCTCAGAGAAAAGCCATAAGAATGATTAAAGGATTAAAAGTATGTCTTGTAGTGACAGATTCAAGGAACTCAATCTATTTAGTTATCAAAGAGGTTATGGGGATGATTTGACCACAGTGTATAATACTGTGTACATACTTTTGGGAACAGAAATCTGATAAAACAGAAATCTGATAAAAAATCTGGTATGACAGAAATCTGATAAAACCGGGCTCTTTAATCTTGCAGACAGACACATAATAAGATCCGGTGGCTGGAAGTTGAAGCTAGACAAATTCAGAATAGGAATAAGATACAAATTTTTAACAGTGCCATTAACCACTGGAACAATTTACCAAGGGTGGTGATGGATTCTCCATCACTGGATATTATTAACATCAAGATCAGATGATTTTCTAAGAGATATGCTCTAGTTTAACCACAGCTACTGGACTTGAAGCAGGAATTAATACAGGAAAGTCCTATGGCCTGTGTATTGCAGTAGGTGAGACTAGATGACCACAACTAGATGTTTCTTTCTGGCCTCAAAATCTGTGAATGTCTCTTTAATTTTCTGTGTCAGTTTCCCAGTCTGTTAAATGGGAATTATGCTTATTTGCTAATTTACAAGGATGTTGTGACACTTACTTAGTTAACAGTTGTACAGTGCTTGGAATGTGTAAATTTTTGTGCAAGTGGTAAACAATATAGGTGGCACACATAGTAATGCTTTTTTTAAACTTGTCCAAAAAATCCCTTTATAAGACCCAAGTTTCAGTTGCTTATAACTTTGTCCAACTTTAACCAATTGGACTGAGATTTCCCATGCCAGGGATCTGCCTGAGTCTGAATATTTTAGAAAATTTCACCAAAAATGGTTCAGACATTTCCAAGAATGAGGTTAGAGTAAAAATACTTTATTTCATTCATGTCAGAAAGTTAGTATAACAGTTTCACTGAGAAGTTTGGGAGCAGGGACTTTAAATTTGGCAGGGCAGTCATCATGGTGCTACCTTTAGCCATCCTCATGAAAACATGTCCAAATCTGGCCTCTGTACGTGCCTCTGAAAAATAGCAGTTTGCACATATTCAAGAGACTTATTAGATAGCAGCTAAATTCTCTGACGATCCTATATGCACTGAGAATGCTTCACTGTCTCACAACTCCTACAAGCGACTCCACTATGCATTTGCCAGCCCACCCAGCAACAGAAGGCTCCATCCCAGAGCAGTACGGGATGAATGGGTCTTTCCCTGCAGGATTCCTCCCATACAGCAAGGGCTGCTGTGGTATCAGGCACTGAACTGAGAGAAGGGAGATGATCTAATGTGTTCTCAGTGCTCCCCTTAAAGGTGCCTAGGCAGTAAGCAGAAGGTGGATGTCACCTGACTGGAATGCAGAGAAGTGGGGAGCTAGGCCAGGGAGTCTCCAAGGGGAGAGGACTGAGATGAAGAGCCAGGGAGAGGAGAGGACTGGGATGAGAAACAGAGTGGGGAAAGGTGGTAGGGGAGAATGAAACAAGGACAAGTTGGAGAGACCAGGGACAGAAGGAGCCAGGCTTGTGGTGGCTGGGGCGGAACAGTCTGTATCCTCTACAAGAATTCTCCCCTCAGAGCCTGAAACAAATTTCCCAGTGTCAGCATTCCTCTGCCGTTGGCTTGTAGCTGTGCACCTCACTGGCAAAATGTTTTTGTCAGGCAAACCCACAGCCGGATCAGGTCTGCTCACTCACCTCAGTGTCCCCCTCTGCACTCCCTGCTTTTTGACCCTCTGACCCTCACAATTTTTTCATTTGTTGTGTCCCCGAATTTACTTGAGCCCTGGGTTCAGTAGCTCCTCCCCTTAGGCTGCGGGAGGAACCAGAACCTCAGTATGTCCAATGACAGCCCTCCAGCAGAGCCTGCACCGACTCATCCCTCAGACGTGCTGCAGCAACAAAGCTGCAATGACTCAGCCCTCAAGCAGAGCCTGCAGGCATGCTGCAGCAGCCTAGCCATGCTGCAGATTAACACCTGAGCTGCATAGAGTGATTATATTAGCAGCACGAAGTGCTTATGTTAGCATCTGATCAGTTATGCTGTCTGCAGATGTTATCTATATCCCCTGATGGGCCAGCCAACACAAACTGAAAGCACCATGACATTCGAGTTAAGGGGTTTTGTGTGTGGATGAGAGTCAAGTCGGGGGCAACCCTTGAGTTATAACACATGGTTACTCTGTAGAAAAGCCACTTGTGTCCAAACTCACCTCCTTCCTGGGGTTTGGCTTTATTGATGAGTCAGAAAACATGAATGTAACTAACCTCAACTGATGCTTCCCTCCTAGGACTTTCTTTCAGAACCTCTTTTGTCCTAATACTTTCTGAGCACAAAGAGACTTTCTCACATCCCTTATATTTCCCTAGGAGCTAGCTGAAGTCACATGTCAACATGAACCAGCAGTAATTACCAAGAACATTAAGGAATAGTTTCAGCTGCGGAACCTAGGCAATTCAGCAGAAGAGCCCCCTGCATTCTACAAAGTCTCAGGCCATGTCTACACAAGAGATATTGACCAAAAAACTGCTCTTGGTTCTCACATCAGTTCAACTGTCCTGGTATTAAAATTGGTGGAAGCTGTAGAATAGACAATCATCAGCACTGAACTGTTTTTATTAAACCTACTGCAAGGCAAGTCTAAGTGAAATGCTGTCAAAATCAGTTCTGGCCAATGAAGCATTGTCTATATTAGAGCTTCCACTGCACCAATTCACCTGGACCAGTGTTAGAATGGGTTAGGAGAAGGTTGGTAAGTTTTTACACTGTAGACAGGGCCTTAGAATTTGCCAGAAAAGCAAAAAATGTCATCAACATACATTTGATGCCATACTAACACGTGAAGAACTAGAAGAGTTCTTCCTCTGTCTTTGCCTCAAAGAATTCTTTCGCAACAATGATGACACAACTCACAATTACATGTCCCCACGGACAACCATAAGAAAAAAGAATAATCTGACTGGATACCAAGAACAGACAAAATGACACTCTAGATCATTATGTTCATTGCATCAGTAAAAAAATAACTGTGAAATCCTTAATAAATATCATATCCACCATAATCTCTCCACTGCCTGAAATCTAACCACCAGAAAGTGATCAAATCAGCTGATAAAGGGGCACCATTGTAGTCCTCAACTGTGATGATTATGTTAACAAGGCCGACCGACCACTCTCCAACACCACCTACTATAAAGAACTCAAAGAAGACCCCATACACAGTTTCCCAGGAAGTTAAGGGTATCAATAAATCCTTCCTCAGACAACTCCAAGCAAAATTCTGCAAAATCATGCTGACGAACCCACCCCAGGGAACTTCTGCTTGCTTCCCAGGATACACAAGCAAGGGAACTCAGGTATGTTGATACTAGACATTTAGTGATTAGTGTGAATATTAGTGAGACATGGTATGCTTGATTTGCAGATTAATAAGATTTAATGTGTAAGGTTTTTTTATAGATATATTTGTTGAATATAAAGCTTTAAATTAATTATGATATCTTGTATTTATTAAGCTTGGAGAGCTAAGTAATTATTTAGAAGTCTGCATACAAGAACGGGTATTTTCAGGGGCCTTGCCAGGGAGTTAGTGGCTTTTGATTTGACTGGCAGCATTTTTTGCAGAGTCAGGTGTTGATGGGGCACATTTTTTTGTTTAAGTAATGATTTTTTTATAAATAGTTTTTATTTAATTATTTTTTATTTATTATTATATATGCTAATTATTTAGATTGGGTTTTTATTATATTTTATTTTTATTATGATAATTGGGATTGTTAAAACAACATTAGGTGATAGGAGGGGGTGTAAAAATATGCTTTTTGGCAATGAAAAAGTGTACTTTTAGACGTTTAAGGATAATTTGTTGTTTTTATTATGTGCCGTGGTATGCAGAAATTGAGACGTTTGCAAGGTTACTTAGCAGACTCATTTATTTTTGCTAACCAGAAGAAGTTGTTATATGGGGGTCAGAATAGCCAAGCAATAAAGCTACACTAGGCCTAGTGGACAGTGGTCAGGCAACTCAAATTGCATTGGGCCTTTAACATTCCTCTCCTTGGCGGCCACCATAGCGTAACAGGCCAACACAAAGACTTTTTGACACATACTTTTGACTATGGCTTAAGACAAGCCAGCCGGGGTCCGAGTGATTAGAATTTTTTCTGCTGCTAAGAGTATAAAGCAGAGCACCGCCTTACTTGTATGCGGGGTTTTTTTAGTTTTTTGAGTTGCTTTAGGGAGTTTTTAGTTTACTAAAGAGTTTTATTGCGGCTATTATAGAAACTATTTGCAACACAAGCACAATGGGATGCAATGCTAGATTTTAAATTTTAATGGCAGTGGGGGACTATTTTAGTAGGGTGTTTTATTAATTGTTCTTTGTAGCAGCTTTTTGTAGCATTTAGGATTTTGATTATTTAAGTTTTATTATGTTTGATTACATTTACAGGTTTTAATTGTTTGTTTTTGAATGTGTGTAAGCAGGCTATTATGTTTGACTGTGTTTGCATGCATTGTATTAGATTAGAATTGATTTTTAATATTATGGGTTGAACATATTTTATAATAATTTGTTAGTGGTTTTTTATAAATATATTTTGATTTTAATACGGCTTTATTGTGCAGCTTTGTAAATTCATTAATTGAATTTTATTTTTTTAATTTTTATGTTAGGTGTTTAGTAGGTTATAATATTTTAGTCTTTATTGAGGTTTAGGAGGATTATTTTGTGTATTTTTATTATGTGAATATTAGATATTGTTGTTATATGCTGTAATTATTCAAGCTTGGGCATTTAGTGTGAAATTTAGTATTTTTTTATTAATGATTTAAGGCATTTTTGGGGGGTGGCATTTTTTTAAATTTTTTTTTATTTTATTAGGTAGAACTTTATTAAGTTTTTGTTAGATGATATTTTGCCTTATTTTTTTTTTTTTTAGCCCAAAGCTCTGTTTGTATGCAACTTAAAGCTTTGGAGGTTGTATGTATTATAATTTTTGTGAGGTTTAATAGGCTTAGGCATGTTTTTTTATTGTTTATTTTTAGGGTATTAATATATTTTTAAATAGTAATAGCTAAAATTGGCTTTGTTGTAAATTACTTTATGCCAATTTTGATGCCATAACAGTGTGTTGCTTTGGGGTTTTTTGGTTTAATTTACTTTGTGTAAATAAATGAAATTATTTGGGCTGGGTTTTTGGTGGGGGAGTACTTATTTTGGTGACATTAATTGTGAGTTGTTTTTTAAAATGACAGAAAGCCATTATTTTAAGCTTTAATGCATTTTTTTAGCCACACAGTGGTGGACAGGGGTACTATTTTGTAATGTTTGTTTGAGATTCCATTATTTTTCATTTATATTATAATAGCAAGAATATTATATAATTTTTTTATATTGCATGTTTTGATTTTGTGCTTTTGTGTGTTGTTGTGAATTTGTGTGATAACTATTTATTAAAAAAACCCACAAAACAAAAGCGGAATTTATAGATTTTATTAGTATTAATTATATATATATATATATATAATTTTTATATTTGTTATTTAGCCGCCTGCAAAATTATATGGCATGATAAAGGAATTATACAGTGGTACTTTATAATTTTTTTTGTTTATAAATTTTATTGATTTTGTATTGGGAAGGGCTGGCTTTATTAGAGGGAGAGGACAATTATACTTAGCACTTTTAATTATTAAGGTATATGGGGCTTTGTTGGAAGTTGTATGTGGTTGGATTTTTATGTTTTTATCTATTAAAGCCATGGTTTATTTAGCTAATTTAGGGCTGGATATATGCTTTTGTAATTTTCTTTTGGATATTATGTATTTAAGAGGGGTGTGGGCTGTTTGCAAAATAATTGAGGTAAAACTAGTAAAGTATTGGTAGTGCCTTAAGGCTTATATTAATGCCAGCACTTTTTTTACAAGGGATGAAGGTGAATTTTGGGTTATTTTAGTACTTGGGAGGCAAATGCTAGTGGCTTTTGAGTAGAGGGTCTTTTTTGGCTTAAATTAGCTTTTATTTTTGGGGGGGAGTGAGCTAGCTGTAACACGAATGGTTTAGTGTTGTTTGGATATGCTAGAGCAGCGGCAGAGGTTACTGCTTGCTTTAGTTTTAAGAAGGCTTGATTTTTATTTTGGGCTTTATGCTTAGGTGTTTGTTTGTTTGTTTTGTTTTTTTTTAAGTAGCTGGTAGAGTGGCTGTGCTTTTAAGGCAAAATTTTTACCTGGTTCTGGAGCCATTGTGTGGGACTTAAGAAGGACTGCAATACAGAGACATTAGTGGATGCTGGCAGTTTACAAATTAGTTCCACACTCTGCTGGTTAGGATTAGTTTTTTTTGTTTGTTTGTTTGTTTTAATATTGAATTTAGGTATTAGACTTTTTGCTGATATAATTGGACTTTTTTAAAATTAATTTGGAAGCCTGCTTGCTCAATCAGGGAGATTATTTAATTGAGCAAAAGCAACTGAATCTAGCAAAAGCAGGACGGAATGGCAGTCCCTTGACCTCCTGACTCACAACGTATTTCTGTAGAGGACATAATAATGCCCTCCTCCTGAAGCCAAATACAGACACAGCTTTGCTGAGAACCGTGCCAGACAGGGTGCTACCCTGCTGAGAAGTAGTGAGAGGAAACCCTTGCACCATATGCCTTCAAGATTGTCACAGCTGATTCAGCCACCCAGGGACACCAATTGTTGATACTGGACACTTAGTGATTAGTGTAAATACCAGTAAGACATTATATGCTGGTTTTGCAGATTAATAAGATTTAATGTGCAAAGTTTTTTATAGAGATACTAGTTGAATACAAAGCATAAAATTAACTACAATATATTATATTTATTAAGCTTGGAGAGCTAAGTTACTTTGTAGGGGCCCTGCCAGAGAGTCACTGGCCTTTGGTTTGATTGGCAGCACTTTCCACAGAGTCAGGTGTTGATGGAGCATGCTTTTTTGTTTAATTAGTGATTTTTAAAAATATTTTAAATAGTTTTTATTTAATTATTTTTATGTATTATTATATATGCTAATTATTTATATTGGGTTTTTATTTGTGATTATATTTTATTTTTACTATGATAATTGGAGTTGTAAAAACATTTGGTGACAGGAGGGGTGGTGTAAAAATAGGCTTCTTGGCAATGAAAAGGTGTACTCCAGACGTTCAAGGATAACTTGTTGCTTTTATTACTGTTGTTTATATATAGCTGCAAGCCTACATGTTGTGTATTTTACTTTAAGTGCTGTGGTATGCAGAAACTGAGACATTTACAAGGTTACTTAGTAGTTCAATTTATTTTTGCTAACTGGAAGATGTTATGCTATAGGGGTCAGAATAGGCAAGAAGCAACTAAAGCTATGCTAGGCCTGTAGGACAGTGCTCAGGCAACTCAAATTGCACTGGGCCTTTAAAAAGGCAGACCCATCGTATCTGGCCATGGAACAATTACTGAAGGAATATCGAGATTCATAGAAACCATCCTCAAACTACTCACCACACAAAAGGTCGGCTTCCTCCAAGACACAACTGACTTCCTTCACAAACACCACAACATTAACAACCTCCCTCAGAACACCATCCTTGCCACTATGGATGTCACCTCCCTATAAGACAACCTCCCTCACAGTGATGACATAGCTGCCTGCCTCAAATATTTACAGGACAATGGATAATCTTCATACATCCACCCCAAACACATCAACCAACATATCCATTTCATCCTCACCCATAACAATTTCAAATTTAACAGCAAACACCTTGTCCATACCATGGGAACAGCCATGTGTATTAGGATGGCCCCCCAATATGCCAACCTCTTCATGGGTCACCATGAAGAAGAATTTCTGGACAAATGCACCATGAAGCCAACCTAACCTGAGATACATCAATGATATTTTCATTTTCTGGACAGACAACCTAAAATCCCTCATATATTTCCAACATAACTTCAGTAACCACTGCCATCCATGAAACTCTCTCTAGAACACTCCCACACCAGCCTCAACTTCCTGGACACCACACTCAGCTTCAGCATGGAACCCTACATATAACTATATACAGGAAATCTATGGATCACCACACCTACCTTCATAGATCTAGTAACCATCCCAAACACACCAAGAAATCTGTTATCTACTGCCAGACATTCAGGTACCACAGAATATGCTCTGAGGAGACAGTCCGGGATATACAGCTTAACATACTTAAAACCACCTTCACCAAACAAGAACACTCCACCATGGAACAGGCCACCCAAAATACCCCCAAGAGAACCTGCTTCAATACAGAAATAAAAACCCCTCTGCCCACACATGCCTAATTGTCACCCAATGCCCAACACTGGAACCCAGACGGGGTATCATCATACTCGATGGGGACCCCATTCTGAAAGAAATTTTTCCTGAATCCCGTCTGCTAGCCTTCAATTAACCCCCAACTCTCTCCAAGCTCAACATCAGAAGTAAGCTCCCCAGCACTCACCAAAGAGGCACCAGGCCCTGCCAGAACAACAGATGCAAACCTGCAGACATATCTCCACTGCTACAATGATCAACACACCCTTCAATGCCTTCACAACATGTGGACCTCATGCAGTGCACTAAATGTGCCAACAGCAGCTATGTGAGTGAAACCAGACAATCACTACATGCTCAAATGAACTTGCACAGGAAAATGATAAACGACAAAAACACCCTATCACCTGTAGGTGAACACTTTTCACAAAGTGTTCACTCCATATCTGACCTATCAGTCCTCATCCTCAAAGGAAACCTGCGCACTTGCAGAAGACAAGCCTGGGAGTTTAAACTCATAACTTTGCTAGACATTAAAAATCATGGACTGAACAGAGACATTGGATTTATGACTTATTACAACAATTTATAATCCACTAACAACCCTCCTCAGATGTTTCCCCTGCTCTTCTTTCCTCCCTATGCCTGGAGGGGTGTTAACAGGCCACTTCACCTTGAATGATCCCCTGAAATATGTGGTAGGCCTTGTCTATACTAGCACTTATGTCAGCAAAACTTTTGTCGCCTTGGGATATGAAGACCCCCCCCCATGTAGGTTTTGCTGGCATAAGCACTCGTGCACAGCACTACATCACGGAAAAAGCTCTCCTCCAACATGGCTACTGCTGCTCCCATCAGCATAACACGGCCACACAAGTGCTCTTACAGTGGCCCGGCTGTAAGCTTGTAAGTGTAACAGCCTTAGCTACTTCTGCTAAACAATATGTTCTATCTTGTAATTAGCTTTGATACTCTGCATAAGTTTCCTAGACCTGAAGAAGAGCTGTGTGTGGCTAAAAAGCTTGTCCCTCTCACCAACCCAGAAGTTGGTCCAATAAAAGATATTACCTCACCCACTTTGTCTCGCTAATATTCTGGAACTATCACAGCTACAACAATACTGCACATTACCCGTTGTTCATTTTGAATGCAGATATTAGAAATTCATAACATTCTCGATTAAAGTTCAGCCACAAGATTTAACTTTGTTCCCTGAACCTTTACCAATTCACCACATAAAAATCTCTCTATTCCTGCCCACCTTCTGAAGAAGGGCTAAAACCATCAACACACCAGTTTACCTTTCAATTCATTCTCTATGTGCAGACTGGAGATCTCAAGTACTCACCCACTTTCCCAATACAGATCCCAGATACCCATCTCTCTCTTTGGGCCTGAACATTGACTATACATTTGTTATATGATCAATTAATGAAAAACTGTATTGTAGTACATGTGCCTAGGGAGGCAGAGATAAGATTGATGTGGCAATGAAAGTAGAGGTCTGTATTTAGAAAAGAGCAATGGTAGGGGTGGCCCCGTAAAGTTTGCTGCTGGAATCATAACTGACAGTTTCCTGACTTCTTTAGCATTTACTTCTTTGGTACTGCATTACTCTGTAGAGATTTTTTTAAAGGGGAGCATAAATTCTCAGGGTTGATTGTGAGTTAATGGATGTTTTTTGCTGATTTAATTGTGACTGTCAATCTTTAGGCCTCCATTTTTTTTTAACTGGATAGTGAAGTCTTCTATTCAGCAAACCACTATGTACGGACAGTGGCATTGTTATCATCTTCACAGTGGCTCACAAATGTGCCTCAACATTCTTCTGGGCAAACTACTTCAGCGTCCAAATGGATAATTCAGTTTTTATTTCAATCCAATTGTGGGTCCCTCTGCTGAGACCTTCAACTACGAATTAGTGCCAAGTGTGCTAGTAATTCAACTGCTGGAAACTAATTTTTAATAATATAAAAGCATAACATCTTGGTGTGCATACTCAGAAAAATGGGTTTCTAAGTGACATAACTTGGCCTTTAAATTGTGTTTTTCCTTAATATCCAAAGTTGCATGTCTACCACACCAAGAGCTGGAAAACTTCAGTTTGCAAAGCAAAAGTGATCCAAACTCGAGAAGTGCTGACCTCCCCCCTTCCCCCTTTTCCCTGACATCAAACTGAAACTCGGAGAACGTTTAGCTCTAAGTTATGCACTGCCGAAAACAGGGCTTTACAGGCGAAACGCTGACTGATCCAGAACTACACCCGCCTAGTTGTTTTTCATGTCTTTACCATAGTCATCCATGAAACCGTGTGTCACTAACTTGACGGTCTCCTAACCTCAGGCATCAGTGAAAGAAGACGGGGAAAGCCAAATCGGGGAGCCAGCGGGGCCAGTGCGAGAGCTGTTCCTATTGTAGTGTTCAGCGAAGAGGACAATGTTTCCCAGGTCCGGGGCCCCGGGCACTCGGGCGCTGCGGGGCGGGCGCCCGGCACGGGAGTTTCACAGAATGCAACCGGTGCGCGCAGCTCCGTGCGCCGGGCTCGCCAGGCTCCGCGGCCGCGGCGAGCGGGCACTCGGGAGGGCCGGGCAGGCGGGTCGGTAGCAAAGCCCTGCCTCTGCCGCCGGCACCGCCGCCAGCCCGCGGCCGACCCTCGCCCTCCCCCCGAGACCAGCGCACGCAACAACTCACCGGAGGAAGGAGCGGCCGCGGCCCGGGTGCGAAGCCGCGCGGCGGGGAGACGCTCAGGTGGCGGACTGGCGGCGCAGGGACCCGCGGAGCCGCCCGGCTCGCCGCTCGCACGCGATCCCCGGCGCGGCTGCGGGCGGCAGAGGGCGCCGCGGAGGCGGGAAGCGGCGGCCGCCCGCCAGGGGGCTGGAGACGGGCCGAGAGGAGGCGGGGGCGGGCCCGGGGCTGCTGCCCGGCCGCTCCCCCCGCCTCGCCCCGCCGGTCCCGGGCTGCAGCCGCGCCGAGCCGGCGGCCCGAGAGCGCGGCGTGGCGGAGCCCCTGAGATGCGGCTCTGCAGCTCGGCCCGCGGCTCTTGCCCTCTAGGGGGACGGCCCCGGCCTCGCGGAGGACGCCTGGTCCCGAGCCGGGCCGGGAGCGGCCCCTCAGCCACCTGCTCTCTGGCCCTCGCCGCCGCCCGGTCCCTGCTGTTGACTGGGCCGTGTTGGGGGAGCCCTGCAGACCCCGCGTGTTACCGACAAGGTGCGCGAGGGGTGTCGGCTGGGGGCCAACTTGTGCTGGGGAGAGAGACGCTTTGCCTCCGCGGAGCGCCTCTCCGGGAAGAAGAGGCGCTCTGGGTCGGCTCCGAGGCGCGGCTCTTTCACCCCCCGAAGTTGGTCCAGTAGAAGATCACCGCATCCACCTTGTCTCTCTTTTTTGAGCGGCATGTATCTATTCTATGACATAGCTGGGGGAAGGGGGAGATTTGTATCAGGAAATGTCAGAAGCTGTCAATTTCACGCCACACAAACCAACCGAAACAAATATTTCTGCCAGTGACAGTAGAAATGTACAGCTAGGCAAAGTAAGAAGAATGCTCCTTGGAACTCTTTAGGGTTTGATTTAAGGATATTTACTTCCTATATTTTGATGGGATGTTGACAATTGTGTTTTAACGGCTATACAACTTGAATTTCTTGAGTCCCAACATATACTGTGTCGTCAAATAATTATTGTCTGCCCCCCCATTAGTTCCTGCAATTATGAAAATTTGAATGGATACAAATTTTAAAAGCGCTTAAAATAAACATCTGTATTATCCATCAAAATTATGAGAAAAGAAAAATCGAATTCTGCCAAGCCTTCATATAGATTACATTGCAAGGTCATCGCTAGTTCACCTAAAACGCCCTTGACATTAGTCATTCACATTTATGTTTCTCATTAAAGAGCTGTGGTTTTGGATGCCCTGTCCCAGATCAATTAACTTGCATTTGTCCAAAGGATATATCATTTGATTATTCCTGTCCCTATTTCTAACAGCTGTAGGTTTCTTTGTAGGAGTTTTCTGGTCTCTCTAGTGTTGGAATACCTCCTGATTTCTGTTGAACCTCCTACCCCAGACCCTTCCCTCTTTGCTGAACACCTCCTCCCCTAGATCATTTATAAAGATTCTAAATAAGATGCAATCTAGCATTGAGCTGGATAAGTTCTCCCAACTTGATATGCTCTTGTCTGTCGGACTACTTTGCTGAATGTCCTACAGCCAATTTTCTGTTCACGTGACAGCACTCATAGCTAAGCAAATATGAATTAGTTTTCCTGGTAAGACTGAGATACTGTAAAAATGCTGTACTAAAGTCCAGGTTATATTATGGTAATTAAGGATCAAGGCCCCATTGTGCTAGACACTGTATATGTACATGATAAAGTCCCTGCCCTGAAAGATTTACAAACTAAGTATGAGACAACAGGTGGATACAAAGAATCACAAGGGAGAGCATAAGGTAGGACGGAGTTCTTATGAATAGTATGGTAAGCTACCTAACCATCGTTGAGGGAAATAAGTGTATGTATCGTGACAGAGAGGTTTAATGATGAGACTTGAAAGAATAGAATAATATGGTCTTAGGGATGCTTATAGGGGGAATAATCATTCCCATGCAGAGGGGAATGATATACTATCTCTACTGCATTTCCTTCATCCACTGATTTTTAAATTCTGTTAAAGCAACCAAATTCATCAGGCAAGAATTGTTTTAGACTCATAGACTCGTAGGTCAGAAGGGACCAATATGATCATCTAGTCTGACCTCCCGCACAAGGCAGGCCACAAAACCCTACCCATACACATTTATAACAACCCCGAACCCATGACTGAGTTATTGAAATCCTCAAAAGTGAGATTTGAAGACCTCAAGCTGCAGGGAATCCACCAGCAAGCGACCCATGCCCCATGCTGCAGAGGAAGGCGAAAAACCTCCGTGGCCCCTGCCAATCCGCCCCGGAGGAAAATTCCTTCCCGACCCCAAATATGGCGATCAGCTAAACCCTGAGCATGTGGGCAAGACTCACCAGCCAGCACCCAAAAAAGATTTCTCTGCAGTAACTCAGTTCCCATCCCATCCAGCATTCCCACAGACCATTGAGCAGACTTATCTGCCGATAATCCAAAATCAATTGCTCAAATTAAACTATCCCATCATAACATCCCCTCCATATACTTATCAAGCTTAGTCTTAAAGCCAGATAAGTCATTTGCCCCCACTACTTCCCTCGGAAGGCTATTCCAGAACTTCACTCCCCTAATGGTTAGAAACCTTCGTCTAATTTCTAGTCTAAATTTCCTAATATCCAATTTGTACCCATTCGTCCTCGTGCCTATAATAGTACTAAACTTAAATAATTCCTCTCCCTCCCTAACGTTAATCCCCCTGATATATTTATATAGAGCAAGCATATCCCCCCGGAGCCTTCTTTTGGCCAGGCTAAACAAGCCAAGCTCTTTGAGTCTCCTTTCATAAGGCAGATTTTCCATTCCTCGGATCATCCTAGTAGCCCGTCTCTGAACCTGTTCCAGTTTGAATTCATCCTTCTTAAACATGGGACACCAGAACTGCACACAATATTCCAGGTGGGGTCTCACCAGTGCCGTATATAACGGCACTAACACCTCCTTCTCCTTGCTGGAAATACCTCGCCTGATGCATCCTAAAACCGCATTTGCTTTTTTAACAGCCATATCACATTGGCGGCTCATAGTAATTAATAGTAATTAATTAACAGTAATTCTTCCTGGGGAGGAGCAGAAAGAAGGATGAAAAAACCAAGAAGCAATTAATATAGTTTCATAAGAGAATACCTGAAAACATGGAATATTAAGACTGTCTAATGGAAGAACATACAATGTCAGTTCAGGCAACAGGGGAAAAATAAGGGCAATAACCCCCTGTGCCCTAAAAACAATAGACAGAATTAACTTAATGCTAACAAAAATGAGTAAAGAGGCATAAAAAGGGCTTCTGCAACTACATCAAGGGAAAATACTAGAGATAAAATTATATTTTGTGAGTAAGGACGTACAAATAATGATTATGCTAAAATAGATTACAATTCTGGCATCCACTATCTTCAGCAAGACGAGTGAAGATGGAACAGGTAAGAAATAATGAGAACTATTGATAAGATTTAAAAATACAGGTATTGAAATACCTGTAAAGTATGAACATTATATAGACACACAATTTTTATGCTTTACAAGTATTCCCATATAAAACAGGTCTTGATGACTTGGGACTTAGTTCTGAGCCCTGGTCTCGATCCAGCAAAGCACTCAAACACATGCCGAATTTTAAACAGCAAGTACATGCTTTCATGTTTTGCTGGATCAGAACCAGATGGCTCAGCAGTCTGCCAACCATGCCTCCAAGAGTGTGATGGAACTTAATGATCCACTTATAGTTACATCTGAAAAATAAAAAGTAACTGGGGAAGACTGGGGAAAAAAGCAGACATTCAAGGAAGGAAAGCTGAACTATCTAGCAGTTGGTCAATATATCTAACTGGAATAAAATAATGCAGTAAGCAAAGAGAACAAAGATTTGTAAATAGCTAAAATAACCATGAGCAGCCAGTAGTGCACTTAGGTCATGCACTTAGGGATTAATAATAAGAATTTTGCATATACGTTGGGGATGCATCAGTTGGAAACGACGGAGGAGGAGAAGGACCTTGGGGTATTGGTTGATAACAGGATGACTATGAGCCGCCAATGTGATATGGCTGTTAAAAAAGCAAATGCGGTTTTAGGATGCATCAGGCGAGGTATTTCCAGCAAGGAGAAGGAGGTGTTAGTTCCGTTATATACGGCGCTGGTGAGACCCCACCTGGAATATTGTGTGCAGTTCTGGTGTCCCATGTTTAAGAAGGATGAATTCAAACTGGAACAGGTTCAGAGACGGGCTACTAGGATGATCCGAGGAATGGAAAATCTGCCTTATGAAAGGAGACTCAAAGAGCTTGGCTTGTTTAGCCTGGCCAAAAGAAGGCTCCGGGGGGATATGCTTGCTATATATAAATATATCAGGGGGATTAACGTTAGGGAGGGAGAGGAATTATTTAAGTTTAGTACTATTATAGGCACGAGGACGAATGGGTACAAATTGGATATTAGGAAATTTAGACTAGAAATTAGACGAAGGTTTCTAACCATTAGGGGAGTGAAGTTCTGGAATAGCCTTCCGAGGGAAGTAGTGGGGGCAAATGACTTATCTGGCTTTAAGACTAAGCTTGATAAGTATATGGAGGGGATGTTATGATGGGATAGTTTAATTTGAGCAATTGATTTTGGATTATCGGCAGATAAGTCTGCTCAATGGTCTGTGGGAATGCTGGATGGGATGGGAACTGAGTTACTGCAGAGAAATCTTTTTTGGGTGCTGGCTGGTGAGTCTTGCCCACATGCTCAGGGTTTAGCTGATCGCCATATTTGGGGTCGGGAAGGAATTTTCCTCCGGGGCGGATTGGCAGGGGCCACGGAGGTTTTTCGCCTTCCTCTGCAGCATGGGGCATGGGTCGCTTCCTGCTGGATTCCCTGCAGCTTGAGGTCTTCAAATCTCACTTTTGAGGATTTCAATAACTCAGTCATGGGTTCGGGGTTGTTATAAATGTGTATGGGTAGGGTTTTGTGGCCTGCCTTGTGCGGGAGGTCAGACTAGATGATCATATTGGTCCCTTCTGATCTATGAGTCTATGAGTTGCAGTACATCTTTTGAGTGGGTAAGGCTATTGACATTGATGCTGCTGCCTAACCCTGTAGGTGCCTAAGTTTCCACTGGCAAAGTCCCTTAAATTTCCCTGAATGCATCCTGACACCACCATGCTGCTCGGCTCCTAAGCCTCAGCATCATTCACAAATTAGGCACAGTGATCTCTCCTTTAGGGACGTACCTAGAGGCTGCCTTTGAGCATGTCTACTAGATCAGACCCTACACAGAACAACTGATGAGGTGCTGGTGCCATAAAATACTTGAGAAATCACTGGGCTAGAAAGAGAGAGAGTGTGTGAGAATGACTCTATAAGCTTCTGGCTGGGGCCTTCACCTAGGAAATGGGGACACATGGGTTCTGAGTCCTGCTCCAATGACTACTTAATTAATTCAAAGTGGAACAACTTCAACTGGAGAGATTGAGGGAGACTTCTTCCAGAGTACCCTACATCCTGGTGGTTAGGGGAGGCCTGTGTTCAAGGCCTGCTCCAGAATGTGGGAAACACTTCCTTCTCTTCAGTTTTATGAATCTGGTCCTTCACTTCTTTTACTTCTATTTAAAAAAAGTGTAAAGTGTCCAAAATTGAAACACAACGTTCTCTGCAACCCAAAATGAAATATTTCCAACTTTTTTAATTTGTTGAAATTTCTGAAAAAGTTTGGTTTCTGTTTGAGCCAATTCTTTTTCTTCAGTTTTGCGGAACTAACAGGGAGTGACAAATCCATTATTCTCATAGCTTAGTTCTGGAGCCTCAGTGGGTCTGGGGTGTGTGCTTATTGCAGATGCAGTGTTTCAGAGATTTTAGAAGCAAGTGTCTAACGAGCTGTACTGCACATGTTCAAATGGTGCTTTTCTGTAGCTTACAGCTAATTCAGTCATAGCAAGGTTTCTGTGACAGCCTTGTTACCAGTACTTCAGAATGTTTTATCACCTTTTCTCTGTGTTTTAAAATTTGTTTAAAAGAAATATCTGTGTCACAATGGAGAGCTGCAGCCTGATGATCACTGGATTCAGCCACCCTGAAGATTTCAAAGACCAAACCAATTGTTTCTTTAAACAACATTTCTTAGGAGCTTGGGATAGCTGAAACAGTTCTTTTTTCATTTGTTAGTTTGCAGCCACAAGTGAGAACTTTTTTCTGTTTTCAACATGTGTGAGTGATTTATCTATAAAACAACATACAAGCAAGTTTGAATGTATGTGTGCTTGAAGTGGCTTTTCTATAAAATAGTATACATGTTGGTTTGAACGTATATTTAAATGTTTTGGAAAGGGGGGTGTAGTTAAGGGTTGATGCTGTCTCTGTGTGTGTGTTTTTGAGTAAGTTAAAGAATACCATATGAAAACATGCACATTTTACCCAATTCTCTCTAGGTTAAGGAGAGCTTATATACACTTAGGGTAGATCTAAACGCAGCTGGGATATATAATTCCCAGCTCAGGTAGGCATACAGGTGCAAGTTCTGCTTGAGCTAGTGTGCTAAAATTAGCGGCATGACTGCAGTAGCAAGGGTGGTAGCTTGGTCTAGCCATCTGAGTCCGACCCCTTCCAACATCCTAGGTAAATACTCAGGAGGCTAGTCTGAGCTGCTGCCCCCTGCCATTGCAGCCACACAGCTATATTTAGGTGAGCTAGCGCATGTATGTCTACTGAGCTGGACATTACACCTCATCGCTGTACCCTTTCATACCCTTTCCCAGCTGTAGACATACCCGTAGTGATATTTTATCTAGCCTTTTAAGAATTTTAAAAAATAACAAAATTTGCCTACTTGCATGGTTTTAATTTTAATGGTTTAAGTTGTAAATATATTACAACTGCTTTCTCCATTCATTATTGTTATAAGGGGTCATTAACGGCTTTGAAGTCAGATGTAACTATTGGTCTGAGGTTAGCAAATTGATGCAAGAGTCATTCCAGGGCCCACACCGTCCCAAGTTCCTATGAGCACAGTGCTAGGAACGAACCCTAATGTCTCTAAAGTTGAAGACAGACATCTGTTTAAAATTTTTGTGGTTGCATCCAATAAATGTGTTTTATCACTTTGGTTGCAAAAACATATATCCTCGACAGAACCAAGAGAAATGTATCAAGAGAAATGGAGTGACTTATGGCCTATGTTAGATTAAAAATTGATCTAGTTGAGGAAAGAGAGATCAAGTGGGATGAATTAACTTTTAAAAATTAAAGGACAGAAATTTTACAGAATCAATGAGTGCCTGCTAGAGTGCGTACCCTATGATGTCTCAGCTCTGCTGCATTCTCTTACCTTTGGTATTTGCTTCCTTTCTCCTGATACCTATGTAAGAATAACAACAGTTCTGTCTGGATCAAATTTGTAATGTTCTTTTCATGTCTAAAGATGCAGATAGGTGCCTAGAGGGATTTTCTAAAGCACCACAGCAAGGTAAGCACCTAAATCCCATTGATTTCAGAGGGGGTTAAGCACCTAGAGGCTTTTGAAACACCCACTAGATGCCTACCTGTCCTTCTAGATGCCTAAATACCTTTACAAATGTGGTCCTTTATCTTTAAATAAAAAATAATTGCTTTCTTCCAAGAAATGTGTTATAAAAATATATAATTTATACCACAGATTATAGATGATGTTATTTTATTTGTGTGTGTGTATAAAATGATTGTGGAAAACACATTCAGGTGTTTTTGCTAACAGATTTATATACATCTTTTTTTGCTAAACAGGTCTGTTTGCAAGTATTTTAAAACACCTCGTCCTCTTTTTCATATTAGCTTTTCTCATTATTATTATTATAACAGCAGTTTTTCTTGCTTTCTACAGATAGCATTACGTATCAGTCATTGGGTTATGGTCCATATACAAAATCCTATTACCTCCATTTTCTCTCTAGTTATGGAGACTCTTAGGGTCCTTGTAGCATCTTAGTTAGGTCCTCCTCCAATTAATACACACAGACTACATCTACACTGCAAATGAATGTATGATTGTAGCACACCTGCATTAACTTTAATGTAACTGTGACATGCTGTGCCTCAAAGTAGCACCCTATAACCCCTATATTCATCACTGGTATATGGTTGTGATATTTCATATAAGGCATGCCTTGCAAGGTATATGAAAAATCATGATCTGTTGCAACGCATTGTTCTGTCAAAATATCTGTATCACCACTGTATATGAAGTTATGAGATTTTGCTATATGGCTGTTATTGAAATATGTTGTGAGTTTGGGAGTCGCCCACTGTTAGCTCTCCAGTGACTAAAAGGGTGGTGACCCACACCCAGGCAGGTGTTAAATGATCATTGATCAGCAGGGGAATTGTACACAAGAGATTTACAGTTCTGTAAGAGACAGTTGCGCAAGCACCATACAATGGGCATTGCTCAACACTGTGACTCAGTAAAGCCCACCAGGACATGCCTGGGCCAATATCTTTCCAGGGACATGCATTGAGAGTATAAAATAAGGGACAGTGGCATCATGAGACCACTCTCTCGTCCCCCGCCTACACTGAAAGCAACAGTGGGAAGACAAAAGATTTTGAACTGATGAGATTGGTCCTAGGTTGAGAAGGAAATTCAGCCTATATATTAAGAACTGTAATATACTTGCAACATCCAGTGGGCTGAGAAAAGCAGTTTGATTTAACTCTTGCTTAGTCTAAAAGTTTAGGATTTAGAATGGGTGTTTACTTTTTATTTTCTTAAATTAATGATCTCTGACCTTCATGCCTACTGCTTATAATCACTTAAAATCTATTTTTCTATAGTTAATAAACTTATTTTAATGTTTCATCCTTACCAGTGAGTTTGTCTACAGTGCTTGGGGAATCTGCTCAGGTTACAAAGGGTTGGTGCATGTCCACTTCCCTTTGATGAGGTGGTGAGCTAATTAATGAGTTTGCACCATTCAAGAGAAGGTCTTGAGCAGTGTAAGATGTTATATTTCTGGGGTGTAAGCCTGTGGTCTTGGGAGATTTGCTGGTGTTTCCTTGTGTATAGATCATGAGTGGCTTGGCCAACATTCATGTGACTTAGCTGGGTGTGCCTCTGCATGCTGGTGGCTGAGTGTTAACAGCGCCTGGAAGGGTTTGCTACTTGTCACTAGCAAAGCATTGTGAGAGACAGCCCAGGCTGAAGAATTAAGGGGGCACAGCGGCACCCCAGTCCCAGGTTGTACGCTGGGGATCCTGGTATAGTAACTAACAGGTAAAAATAGACATGAAGACTTAGCATGCCACATGGGCTAGCTGCCCCAGTACCAGGCCACTGGGCACTCAGGGTATATCCTTGGATGGGTGGTCTATGCCATTGTCCATGCCATGACATCTACACAGCTATTGTTACCCTTGCTAGCTAGCTGAAAGCTAATGTGGGTATGCCTGCCTGTGCTACAGTCACACCTTCATTTGCAGTGTAGACGTACCCATATAGGTGATTTGGCTAACACCTAGATTCTAACAGGCTCTTTCTTTTTAAACAAATAGCTCTTTTTCCTTAAGAGGCATCTTTGCACATTTTATAACAATTTTCTCTCTTTTTTTTCTTGCATTTTAGCCTTTTTCATGCTTTTAGCTATGTTTCTTTATCATGTCTAGGGGTGGTGCTACTAATCAGTCATTGTTTTAGTCGCTCTGGGCCTGACACCAAATCCTAGTGATTTCCCACCATAAGAGGGTCTTGGGATGGTCATGTAGTTTTGGGACAGACAACTCCAGTTATTCATTGAGGAAAGCACATTGGGTGTTTTACTTAACATCTAGATTCTAACAGCACTTTTTAAATATATAATATATTTTTACAAATATCAGTTTCTTCCCTTAATGGTCTCTTTGCATGTATTTTTAAACTCTCTCTTTTACCTTTTTCATAGCTGTTAGCTGTGTTTCTTTTCATTTCTTGGAGTGGTGCTACTTATTAGTCACTGATTAACGGTTTCTTGGCTTGACATCCAATCCCTCCCCAGGTGGGCCTTCCATTTGTGCATGAGGGAATAGAAGGGGTTAGGTCAGGTCCTAGAAGGGAGAGGGTTCGGTCATTAAATCACATCCAGGACATCGTCATTCCTTTGACATCATCATTCTTATGTTATCAATCTCTTATCTCATCCATCAGTCCCATTTTGACAGAAATTAGGGTCAGTAAATTACTGACATCATTTAAGAAAACATCCTCTACTTTATTAATAGCTATAAGGAGTGGGTCAGATGCAGGATCCTGCAGCTTTCTGTGTTCCTCTTGTCAGTCTCACAGCTTGGGCTAAGTCCCAAGTTAGTGGGGGGTTGCCTCCTACATTGGCAAGTACTGGGGGAACAGAGTTTCTGTCAGACACAGGTTGCCACCTGGCCTTTTTATGCACTGACAATTCCTTTTTAAACAGATATTTTTGGACAACCCAAATGTAATCCATTTCTCCAGCCTGTTAAAATATTCAGGAATTGTTATCAGCTGTGCTGAAATCCCTGAGCATGAGTTTCTTTAGCAAAGTCAAGGATGGTACAAAAAGCAGTTTTCTTTGTATTCCTTCATCCTATTCCTTCCTTTGTTAAAATGTGAAGGAATTTTATTTTGCTAAAATGACTGACCCAAATATAAGAAATCTTGACTTAGTATTGAGGAGGTGGAAAGGTGCAACAACAAATGATAAACAATCTGGATATCGACATGTAAAAATGTGACTTGATAAGTGGAATAACCACACCTGGCACTTGATTTATTGATAACACTGTGCGCTATGTTGTGTTAGTTTCTTAATATGCTGATTTCAACTGGCTTGTGGTCACTGGTTCCAAGTTTCCCTATTGCTTTCAAATTATGAATGAATTCCTTGTTTTTCTTTACAACTAAATATATAATTTTAAGTAAAAGATATTCATGTTTAAGGCACAAATGCAGCGCTATGTCACACTATTCTGTGTAATCACAGATTTTGACCATTGTTAATGCCCATTCGCGCATACCTAGGATGCTGCTGAAATTAGCTTCCCAAGCCTCTCAGTTCCATGTCTTTTTTACTCTAGAGACAGAAATAAACTGTATTTCAAGGAACTAAAGGAAAAATGTAAGAAAAATACAGAATAAAGCTTATTTACGAGGAAAAGCACCCATGAAGTTTTATATTGGGTATAAAATCAAACATTTCTGTCATCATGATTAATCCTTTGCTTGATCAGGGCTTGAAAGAGAATTTTTTATCTGAACAATTGCTTCTTAGTAGATCCTTATTGACTACAAAGTGGAAGACATTAGACACCAAGTGCTAAATTCTGCCAGGGCATTGGGGTAGTTGGAAGATGGTGTGAACATCAGATTTAAATAATATACAGACTTGGATATTATCTGCATGCTATTAGCACTAGGATTATGGCAACCTCACAGTAATTTTATGTAGATATCAAAATGAATGAGAGAGATTCAAGCCTTGTGGCACTCCGCAGGTGAATATTCTGTGCAGAAAGAGCTGCTCGGAAGAAAGCATGGAGACAGTTGTGCAAGAAATGGGCATTAGTGAAGGAGACAAGGGTCATTAAGGCTGGCAACATCTGCAGGAATGGAGGGTACCAGAGACAACACGATACAATACAAGGAAGGATAATTTGGGAGGAGTAAAGTTATGCAAGGCTTTGAACACAATCATAAATGAATTGAACTTGATGTGACAGAGAAGAGGGAGCTATTGCAGGGATTCAAAGAGGGGAGTGATGTAGTCCAAATGATGGGCAAGGAAGATGATCTTAAAAGGTACATTTTGTATGGACTGGAGGGGGTGATGTAGGTGTCAAGGAGGCTAGTGAGGAGAAAGTTACAAGAGATGCATCTTATTTAGTCCCATAGAGATGGGGGACCTCCCGCATATCTTTTAGCCTAGTGATTAGAGCACTCCCCTGTGATGTGGGTGACCCCTGGCTCAAGTCCTCTTTCTACCTGAGTGGGAGAAAGTCCTCTTTCTACCTGACTGCGATCTGCCACCTCTCCAGTGAGGGCCCTAACTACTTGAGTATGGGATATTCTGAGGTGGGGATCCCTCAGTCTCTCCTGTTGAAGCTGATTCCCTGTGGATTAAATAATTAAAATATTCATTGGACCTAAGAGAAAGAGAGCAAGCATGAGACTGATTCTGGAGCCAGGTGGTTAAAGCACTCACCAGAGAGGTGGGTACCTGGTACCCAGGTCCCTGTTTTATTTATTTATTCCCAATGGAACAGCTCCAGAGGAGAGAGTGAGGACGCCCCACAACAGAATAGCCCATAATCCAGTGGTTAGAGCACTCACCTCAGTAGTGACAGATCCTACTTCAAATCCCTTCTCCCCCCTTAGGCAGAGGAAGGACTTGAACCAGGTGTCACCCATATCCCATGTAGGTACCCTGACCACGGTGCTAAAAGTTACGATGGAGGATCGCCTTCCCCGTTTCTTGCTAAAACAGCATAGACACCTAATCCCAAAGAGAGGGAGATGCCTCCCTGAAGCCTGGATTTAGGCTTCTATCTCCAAGAGAGGCAGAGCTTAGCACATGCCCCTTTACTTCACACTGCCCAGGGGCTATTTTAAGTAAGGAGCTACCTAGCATGCTGGCTTTTGTGAATCACAGTCTACAGTGCCTATCTCTCTTAGATGCTTAACTCAAGGTATGTCTACACTGACGGCAGCAAAGTCACCGCCGTCAGATCAACCTATCTGGATCAACTGAGCGGTCAGTGAAGACTCGCTCAATCGATCCACAAGTCAATGCAGTAAAACCACCCCCTCAAATGGCGTAGTGCTGTGTCAACAGGAACACGTTTCCTGTCGGCGCAGTGGAGTGAAGATGCCATGCAGAAGGGAAGCACAACAGTCGACTGGAGTGACGTAAGGTACTCTGCGTAGCTTGCGTCACTCCCATCAACTGCCTCCAAATCACCAGTAAGTGTAGACCAGGGCTCAGACTTTGTGGTTCCTGTGATTTCTAGGCACCTAAAAGTTAGGCATAGCTATGCTCAGCGTCACAAGTATCTTTGTGAATCTAGGCTTAGGAGACTATTTCTTTCAAAACAGCCTCTTAGTAAAATTTCCCTGAGAGGATGCTCTCAGAGGAGAACATTCCAATCTGAGATAGGGAAAAATTCCCCAATTCCTTCTAATAGGGTGACACCCACACAGTTTGTAAAACCTCTATAAATTCTGATCCTGTCTCATCACATAAATAAGATCTGTCATACATAAACTAAAGATAAAATCCTGGACTCCCTGAAGTAAATGGAAAAACTCTCATCGACTTCAGTAATGCCAGGATTTCACCCTACTATATATATGTAATGTTTTCCCCTCTCTGTAAAAGGCATTCATAAAGAATTCCCAGAGACAAGTGTGAAAAGTAGTCTAAGGGTTTGTACATGGGAATGTTGCCCTGGTTTAACTTAACTTGTTTTTTAAACCAATTTAGCTGAAGTGGTACAAAAGGATGTTTTGACACTCTGCTTGCGGTATAAGAGTGACTAATTTTGATTTAGCATAAACTGATTCTGCATAGATTTAAACTAAACCAAAATAAACCTGATTTAAAACAAAATAACTAACCAAATCCGTTTAAATCACAGCTTTACTTAAACTAGTGCAACTTTCTTCTTCTTTTTTTATTTGTATTATTGTAATGCCTAGGAACATTAGTCATAGACCAGAACCCCATTGTGCTAGGCACTTGTGTAGATAACTACTAAAGGCCCCAAGTTCAAATAGTCTCATCCTGAGTATGCTATGTGATCTTGGTTTCTCACTGTCCAGAATTCCACTGACAGCTTCATGGGATCAGGGTACTGCAATCAGGGCCCAAACGTAATTTTTTCAGGCCCAGTACAAACTTTTAACATGGGCCCCCTCCCACACACATACCACAGTCCCTCATCCCATATATACAATCTCATGAGCCATGAAAATGTTTTTCCTTATGGTAATAGGGGTTGCAGCCTGGGCCAGGCCCCTCAGGGCCTCCGGGTCCCAGTAAAGTGTACCCTTACCCCCTCCCCCATGTGGGGTCCCTGACTGCAACAGTTGTTGCACATTCATAGGATCCAGCAATGTCCCTAAAACCGGACCAATCCCAGTAATAGGACAATCTCTGTTGGTGACAGACTTGGAACTGACCTCAGTGGGACATGCTGGATGCCCACCACTTTTGAAAATCAAGCACTTATTTCAGTTCCTAACTATGGTTTTAGGAGTCAAACTTTAGGCTCCTGATTTTGAAAAACATTATCAGAATTTTCAACAGAATGTTGCTGCCAACTCTTAATTTGGCAGGCTGTTTTGAACAGATAACACGTGTGCTCTTTGAGGTCTCCCAGTCTGATTTGGAGTGGAATGAAAAGTGTTAGTTATCGTCTATAAAACTTCCAATGGCCTGGCACATGGTTATCTTGGAGACCACTTTCTCTCTTATGCCCCTGAGTGGCAGTTGTGTTCCACTGGAAAACTTATGTTGTCAGTCCTTAAGGTTCAGTCCTAGCATTCAGTGCAAGAGCATTCTTACTGAAGAACACTTGGGTCTAGAATTTGCTCACTCTTACAGTGGCTAGAACCTGAGTTTGGCAATTTGTTGATATAGTTGTACTCTCTGTTTTTTCTTAAATTGAGCTTGTAAACAGAGAGAATTAATCCCAAAATGAGGATGGTAGTGTTGGTTTGCTTCAGGCCAAATTGATAACAGTTGTTAATTTTAATTTCTGTGGTGTGCTCACATAGACAGATGTATTTTAGTTATACAAATAAACATTGGACTTTGCTTTCATTTCAGTTGTAAACAGTTGTTTAGGCTCCTACATACAAGCTTGTTGGAGGCAGCTCTTTGCTACCACTTGCTGGCCAGAATAGGACAGCACATCAGAAAACAGCCTTTGAAAAACATTTTTGTAATTATGTCATATCATCTATCACCTATCTCACAGGATAAGAGGAAACTAAAGGACATTTTATTTTCTCACTCAGTATGTAATTGACTCCTGTCCAGACAACCAGTTCTCAACCATTGCATGACTTAAGTCCTACTTTGAGGGTTTAAGTGGAATTTAAGATAGTACTGGTCCTCAGGTCAGTTATGAATTTCACCCTAAATATCTTTGCCATTTTCATTGTATTTATCACCGTGGACCAGCAAGTTATTCCCAGCCACTTTGTGTAATTTGTTGATTTTAAATTCATAGAATTGAAGACTAGAAAGGACCATTAGATCATCTAATCTGACCTATTGTAGATCATAAACCATTACATTTCATCCAGTTACCCTGTATTAAGCCCAATAACTTGTGCGTGATGAAAAAATGTAACCTGTATTTGGCTGAAGCATATCTTTTCATCAACCAACACCTTCCTTCACCCACATTCCCTTTGTATAAAGGCTAACAGGGTTAATGTCTCACAAATCTAGAGGGAAAATGCACAACAGTCTTTGAGCAAATGTAAATGCATCTACAGGATTTACACAGCAAAGAGGTTTTACAAATGTTACAGATACATACAGGGCATCTATCAACATCCGATGCAATGAGATAACAAATAGAAACACCGAAAGTTAGACAGATAATCTACCAGGAACATAAAAGAAGCCTCTTGAAGATATTATTTCAGAAAAAATAAAATCATGAGACCCACGCATATACATGCAAAGCCTATTGTTCCAGGGTGGATGGCCACCTGAGCTTGCACAATAACAAGTCTATGATGACCTTAGATGTCTGGGCTGCATGCACACTACTCTTGCTCAACATGTCTCTGCCTGCACTGGCAGGTGCAGGTAACCTATTGAATCCCATTCGTGATGGGAACTGGGGATTTCAGTTATTCCCCATGAACGAGGAATTCCAAGTAAAGGATCATAAGCTCACGTTGGTAAAATCCCTGCCATTTGTACACACCATCTGCCGCTACTACTGTTTGGTTGGTTTAGTGAAAGTCCTCAGATTGGCCCACCCAGGATCAGTCATGGCCCTGGCAGAGCTCTGAGTATCTGACTATCTAAACGAGACAAAGTAAGTGTCAGAACAAAGTTTCCACAGGTTAACCAGCAGAAAACTCATTATCTGGGTTGCACAAGCCAGCTTGGGCTTGGACTAGGGTGAAAAATCCCTCTCCATCTCCCCGATGGCCACACAGCTGTGGTTGAGTCAGACTGACAGCCTTGGACCCCTCTCTGTGTGCTGGATGGGACCCTGGAAGTAGGGGCCCTGGTGCAGAGAGGGCTGGGCAGCCTTCTTCATTCTTATTCTGTCCCTGCCATGCGGCTAGGGGGAAAGAGAATGAGGCTGGTGGAGGGGGTTTCTCCTATCAGTGCTAGTCCATCACCTAGTCACCATGGTGCCTTCCTCTATGCATGTACCTGAGCTGCATGCCAAGCTGTCATCCCCTACCGAGCCAGCTGTCCATCCCTGTCTCTGAGACGGTCCTCCCTGACTCCATGCTGCCCCAGCATGTGTGAGTGCTCAGAGAAGGATGGGACTGGGTTGGGCAAGTGACCAGGTACAGGCACAGAAGTGTGTGTTGGAGTCAGCTGGGGGAATGACTGCAGCCACGTCTGCCTCCTACGCATGCAGGGAACAGAGGGTACACCGGATCCCTGGGAGAGGGCAAGGCTGTGGTGTAGGTTCCTCAGTGCACCTTCTGGGATGGTGCCCTGTTGAGGCATGTGGAGCCGTCTGGCGGATGCTGAGCACCACTTTGTGTACCATCCATTGTGACGCATCTCACTGCAGGTGGGAAGTGGCAGTGAGGGCTGGAAACCCTGGAGGCACGAGAACCATTTTCCTTATCCTGGTTCCAGGTACCTGTTGATCTCCACTAGCCTGACAGCCCTGGGAGGTGGTAGTTCGAAGATTTGCACAGACTGGGAACACCCCATAGGGATGTCAAGTTAGGAAGGATGTCTGATGCCCTTGCCACCTTGGCACGCCCTTGTCTACAGGAAACCTGGGACAGAGAGGGGTTAGCCTAGGCTGAGGGTGGTGATATATCTGGCAGCTCCTAATCTCTCTAACAATTCATCAACCTTTCACATTAGGTAAGTGTGGAAGTTGGACATTCACCTTCCAGAAATTTATGCAGAATCTAGTTGACCCATCCTATTTAGGTACCAACACTCTAGGACTTTGCCACTCACTATGTGACTTCTGTACCACCCTAAGGTCTAACATAGCTTGTGGTTCCTTCTGTACCATTTCTTGCATGTGTTTTGGCAATGGCCAAAAGTTCGTTCTTACCTTTTTCCCTGGTTCAATCTCTATGTGATGGAACACTACGTGAGTTTGTCCTGGAACTGCGAAAAGGATTGTCAAGAAGCACTGGGTAAGTTCTTGGATTTGCCACTTTTGTTCTGATTTTGAGGTGGGAAGAAGTAGTAACACCCAGTTCCCCAGCTGGAACTCCTGGACTTTTCCCTTGTGGTACACTTGTGCTGGCCCCTGTTTCGTCTTGACTGGATTCCCTCTCACAAACTTGCCTAAGGTCTTTAACTTCTCTCTCAGCCATAGCACATGTTGTACCGCGTTCATGGCCTTTGAACTTAGTTCCTCCCATGTCTCCCCAAGGAGGTGTAATATTTCCCTCAGCTGTCTCCTGTATAATAATGTGAATGGGGAAAACCATGTTCTTGGACTTGGCAGATGATGAACAGGAGTGGCAGATATAATACGTCCCAGAGACAAGGTTCTAAGGCTATGAAGTTCTGCAGCATACTTTTCAAGGTCTTATTAAATCTCTGCACCAGCGCTCCAGACTGGGGGTAGTACACTGTCATTCTTAAGGCTTTTATCTTCAACAGGCTACACAGTTCCCTCATAAATTGGGACATAAAGTTGGTGTCCTGATTTGTGATTATTTCCTGGGCAACTGGGCAAACATTTTCATGAGCAAGGGCCATTGCCTTCATGGAGTGGAGCAGAATCACATTGGGGTACTACGTAGCATAGTTTAATATGACTAACGTGCTGGAATCCAGCTGCACTCTTTTCCCAGGAGCCCACCAGGTCCACGCAGATCCTTTAAATGGGATCCCTACTACAGGGAGGAATATCAGTGGGACCTGTGGTACTTTCCCTTGACTTGCCCACTGGCATTCCAGGCACGAGGCACATGCCTCTCGTGGCTCCTTATTGATACCCCGCCAATAAAAATGAAGTGTCACTCAGTCAAGTGTTTTCTCCCAATAAGGTATCCCCCACAGAGCATGGTGTTCACCAGGCGTAGTATTTCACGCAGTACTTCTTTGGGATAAGCAACTGCATTTTAATTTCCCCAATCTGGCAGTCTTTCTCTGCTCTATATATTTTCCCTGCCTCTAGCTCAAAGTGCAGCTACTGTTTCAGGAATGGAGGTTCTGCCACCTCACCATGGGTGCGGTCAAGTTCTTCATAGGCTCATCCCACTGTTGGGTTATTTCTTTGGTCTTCCATGAAATCCACATTGTATGAAAATATGTCGGTCGCTGCTGGCTCGCTTAATGTCTCCTGTCGTTTGTCCCCCTTGGGGAAAGTCTGTCCATCCCAGTTGAGGCATCATCTACAGGGGCTGATGTTCCTTCTCCTTGCCTTCACCTGGTAAGGCTTGTGACTCTGCCAACTCCCCATCTCTGGCATCGTTGTTGATCCCTCCCAGTTGCTCCCCATTCTCGAGCCTCATCAGGTCTCTAAAAAACCTCCAATCTCACCTGATTATCACCAGATACGCGAGGTTCAGAGCTTCCCACACACAGATCTTCTCATCATGGTTTTGTGCCCTCAGTTGCATGTTCTTCATGGGGTAAAGGTGCACACCCCCATGGATGCACTGCAAATAGATGGCGCCTGTAGGAACTATTTCAGGCCCTGCCAGATTTGTCCTCATCAACATCAGCATCTAGCAGCACACTGAGTTTATCAATCCTAGCACCTCCATGCCATTCACCTGTATGGGCTCTCATAGTTTCACTGGCACCCTCTTACGAGCCCTGGATTCAGCTACCCACACTTGGCCATAGAGACAGTTCATGTTTGGGCAGCTGCAGCAGAAGTGTCCTGGCTCCCTGCAAGCAAAGCAAGCCCCTGTCACTGGCCATCTGGTCTCCTGCAGCTGCTGCCAGCTTCAGGGAGAACTGATCCCCCCCATTCTCCGCACTTCTGAAATTCTGGTCCTGGTAGAGGCACTTGCTCACCTGCCACTCTTAATCCCTCTATCATTGCTGGGCCCATATAACCCAGTCCTTCTAGCCCTTCCCTGCCTTCTCATTCTGCCTTCCATCACCTGGATTGATTGAGGCAGGACTGGACCAGCTCAAGGTGTCTCTGTCTGGGCCTCATGGGGTACTGGTAATTCTCAGCCAAGGTTATTCCTCAGAAAGAGTTTTGGAATGATGGCACATCACCCACTTCAATCCTCCATCTGCGAGAGTCTGTGTGAACTGTTCTAGGAGAGTTCTTTTTGCTACTGGAGCTCCTGTCTTTTTGTCAGGTTGAAGCCACCACCAACAATGTTCTTTCAGGTGCTGGGCCTCCACCCATGATCTTGGCCCAGATGTGAACATTTCACATTGAAATCGCTGGTGGTACAGCTCAGAGGAAATATCAAAGCAGTCTAGGATGGACACCTTAACTCAGGGGTAGTCTTGTGCAGCCATCCTAGGGGACCCCAGTACACTCTCTAGACCACTCCTGTCAATGAGTGCTAGCAGAGTGGCCCACCTCTCTTCAGTCAATGAATACCATGGCAACCCTTTCAAAGGTTACTAGGGAATGCCTCTGGGTTGTCCTCTGGCCAAGTTTTTGTTAGCTTTGGTGGACTCCAGATCAGCCTCCCTTGGGCTCTTTCCTACATTCCCTTCTTTCCCTTCAGTTTGGGGCATGGCTCCCCAACTTTCTCCTTGCACAGTCTCAGTAGTTCAGACCCTCAGCTGGGTGGGAGCTTCCTAATTCATTCTCATAGTTCAGTTGTTCCCCCTGGTCAGAGAGAAGAAGGGAGAGGAGACAAAGTCACGCCCCCTGCCTCCTGGCCAAAACTGACTCTCAGACCTGGACCTTCCCCTGTAGATCGCTCTGCCTTAGTGGATACAGCCTGTCCCGCCCCCAGACACTCAAAATGTACAGCCTTTCTGCCTTCTTGCAGCCAGTCTCTCCTTCACTCTCACCCCACCTGACTGCCAGAGCTCCCTTTTAAGCAGGTCTCCATAGGGAGCATGCCCAGTAGCTGCTGAGGGGCAGGGCCTTCTTGTCCCAATACTGCTCCACCACTCCTTTAACCTCAGAGTGTGGTCTGTAAACCCCATCACACTACAGTTGCAAAATATACACTATCATGCGATATTTGAATACATATCAGTCTGTTAAGAGTGTCTGAATCATACTAGTTTTCTAATTACACAACCCAAATGCATAACAACTTGGTCATCTGGTTGTCCATTAGTTGGGACGACTGCCTGTGGTTGATCTGGAATCCTTGAGTCCTCTTTTTTTAAGATCTGCCATCTTCAGAGCTGGCTTTTTTACTTGTTCTGAGGAACAAACTGTAGATGTTGACCATTTCTGTGGAACTCTCCACTCTTGGTCTCAATCACATCTGATCTGTGCAATGAATTCTTTTTCTTTATGACAGCTGGAGTTGTCCATCCTTTTTATCCATCCAATTTGACACAAACATGGTCACCAGGTTCTAGACCCAGTAGTTCTGAGTGTCATCTGTTCTAAAAATGTTTGTAAACTCTTTTTGCCTTTTTATCCAATTTGGCCACTTTGGAGACAGATTCTTTTCTGAAATTGGAAGAGTAGTTCTGAGTTGTCTTCCCATCAGGAGTTTTGCTGGACTATATCCAGTAACTGCTTTTGGTATTGATCTGTAATTTAAAAGAGCAAGGAATGGATCTTCCTGCTGTAGAATTTTTTTGGCTGCCTGTATGGCTCTTTCAGCCTTTCTGTTCACTGGTGAGTAATGTGGGTGGCTAGTAACATGATCAAAATCATATTTCATTTGGAATGACCAAACTACTGATACAGGGATATTCCATTGTCCATCAGAAGTTGTTCTGGAATACCAAAATGAATAAAAGTGCACTTCAACTTCTCAATAACACTATGGCACGTAATGTCATGAAGTGCAGTACTTCTGTATACCTGGAAAAATAGTCCACTATGAACAGGTAATCATGTCCTCTGAAACTGCAGCTGGCCTCTTCCAAGGGCTGGTAGGCATGTTGTTCTGAAAAGTTCTTTGTGCTGTGTTGGTCTATGAGTTCTGCAGCATTCACATGCCAGCCCTAATGTAACTTAAAACTTCTTGACGTTGCACGTCTGTCAAGGTTGCTCTCTGTAGCAGTTGTAGTCTCTTTTCTGACACAACCAATGCAGCTGTGCCACTGTAGCGCTTTGATGAAGACACTCTACACTGACAGGAGAGAGCTATCCCGTCAGCTTCCCCGAGAGGTGCTAGCTTTGTTGGTGGGATAAGCTCTCCCACTGACTTAGCACGGCTTACACGGGGGGTTAGATGGGCATAACTATGTCACCCGAGGGTGTGGATTATAGTGTAAGCCAGACCTTCATTCAAATCCAATCAATGTATTGCACCAAAGAATCCTGAGTCCAGCCAGGATCAGCCTTTGGCCCCCACCTATAGCGGCCTGTCTTTCTGCCTAGTGACCAGTTCTATGGCTATTCTCTAATCAACCAAATCAGGCCAGGTCTACCCTCCTACCAAGAGTCCCAGCAGGCCACAGTCCTCCTACAATTTGTGATGTGAACCAGGGTCCTTGTCCTACACCAGGAACAACCTATCTGTTCTCCTTCCCAGATAGTCCTCAGCTGCTGGGCTTTCCTCCTCTTCAATCTAACACTCAGCACGGGGGTAGCAGGGCAGGGCAGCGCTAACTGAGGCTGGGGCTGAGGAAGGGGCTAACCCCTTCCTATTGTTGCCGGGGGGGTTGCCTACTTAGTCATACAGTACCACTAGCAAAATGTTTGTCACCTTCCCCACTCTGGTAGCTCACATGACAGTAGTCT
Source organism: Mesoclemmys tuberculata (assembly GCA_007922155.1). Lineage (NCBI taxonomy): Eukaryota > Metazoa > Chordata > Testudines > Chelidae > Mesoclemmys > Mesoclemmys tuberculata. Next base: position 103,100,105 of record ML675603.1, on the reverse strand, counting down.
GTACTGCAGATTTGAGGGTCCCATGGTCAAATCCTCCTGAAAGGATGGGTGGGGTCCTTTATGGTTGCATATGATGGAATATGTTGTTCCAGGTTTTCTTTGTTTGGTTATGTAATTCACACAGCAGGAAAACATGGCATGCAATGAAACACATGTTCCACATTTTGATAATTTGACACACATTTGGGTTACTTGTGTCACACACCGGCACATGGGAAAGTAGAAACGGAGGCTGGCCTATGTTGATGTAAGCCTTTGGGCCTGATCCTACTCTCTCCCACAGTGGTGTAAAGTACTTCCACTTTGCTTAGTGGATTTACACTTCTGTAAACTGGTGTGTGAGGAGAGACCTCGCTAGAGTGGGAAGAAGGGATAGAAAGGGGATTGCTGCTGGGGCAAAGGGGAAAAAAATTTCTTATATATATATATATATAAACCCAATTAGGACAGAAGCCAATGCCTACTTCATTGCAGATCTGATCCATTCTCTGGCATGGACAAGGTGGCCAAATATCTGGAAAGAAATAATGGTTGCATCAAAATTTAGGTAAACTATTGTGGTACCAACTTTTTCCCCCCAGAAAAAGACCAGAATTTGGAAATGCAATTTAGAAACAGTCTCTGCTGTGTATCAAGTACAGCTCTGGAGATAATTTAGATGTGTGGGAGAGATTTGTGTTCAATGTAAATTCAGGCCTGTGGGGCTAAAGGATCTCATACTCTGGTCCTATGAGAGAGGCCTATTAAAGGGGAAAGCAGACAAAAATAGCAAGCTGGCCTATACAGTACCCTGTGAAAGAGCATTTGATGAGGCAATGGAACTCTCCCAGAATTCTTGGAAAACAGGAGTGCATGGAGCTCATGTCAGAGAGGCATGGCTCAAAACATCTGAGTACAGCTGGGGAAGATTGGTGAAACATACTCAGGCCCGGTCTACACTTACCTTCCAGATTCAGCGGCAGTCAACTGGAGATACGCAAGTGACGTAAATCATTTGTGTATCTCCCATTGACTTCACGGCATCTGCTCCGCGCGCCGTCCACACTGCGCTGCGTCGAAGGGAACAGCGTTCCCTTCGACGCAGCGCTACACCACTTACCAGGGTGGTTTTCCTGTGTCGCTTGCTGGATCGACTGAGCGGGTCTACACAGACCACTCAGTCGATCCAGAGCAATCGATTTGATGGTGGCAAATTTGCTGCTGTCAGTGTAGACCCAGCCTCAGTGAAATTTAAGAAAACACCCAGCCACTAGTTGCAGTAAGTCTTTTCTGTAATAAAAAATATGGAAACTAGTTAATGTATGTGAAACTAGAATGTTGTAACAGCCTCACTGCAAAGTAATTCCATATCTACACATTAAAATCAACCTGAGTAGGGAGAAGCCACTACTGATTTCTGTTTTGACAAAGAGTGAAGGTCAGTCAAAATCTTTTAAAGACAGCTACAATCAGTATTTTTCTAATTTTAAGCTGACTCCAAGTCTGTATGTTTCAATTCTTGAATGGGATAAGCATACATGCACATTAATTTAATGTTCATTATAAATCTGCACTGAGTTTGAATTAACCTCTCCACCTTGGAGGTGGCCCCTCTAGATCAGGGTTGAGGCACATGGTGGGGCGAGGGTTGGGGGAATGGAGCATTGGGGAAGTTTTCACTACTTCTGCCTGTGCTCCACATGTTCTGTGGACTTTGGCTGACAGGAACACCAGAGACACGTCACTTTTCTCAAGCACTAAACTCACTTAAAACGAAAAACAGAAAGAACAACAGTTATGCACCAAAGAAAATTACATTCTTCGAAAGCAAATATAAAAGAAAGTGATCTAAAAATGAGCCTAATTAATACTTGATAGTTGATAATTTATTGAGTCCTTCCTGTGAATAAATTTTTCCTATTAACAGTAAGTAGGTACATTTTGTCAGAAATTTAGTTATTTATGTTTAGTAATTTATGATTACACATTGTACAAGAAACAAGGCACTAAAATGTACAGCTAGTCACCCTTATTACAAACTCTGTGAGTTTCAGACATACAATGTAGGTATCTCCTCAGCTGATGCCAGTTATTGAACAGCTTCCTCATGTTACTTCTGATACATTTCTTACATCCTGAACCATTACAAAGTATACATTTTAGAGCCCTACTGAAAAATAAGCTTTTGTCCCCTTTAGAAATTGTTTCTGTAAGAAAAACAATGAATTTTGTCATGAAAACTAGCTACACAATAATGATTTAAAAAAAAAAATAACCTTGTTCCTCACATTTGCAAAAAAGTAAAGTACAAGTTCCCCAGTTATGGAAATTAAAATGTGGGTATAGTTTAAAAAAAAATGCATTAAAAAATGTCCCTCTGTACAATTCCAGAAACTAATTCTGTGAGGGGAAGAAATAGCTTTGGTGATGTTTTGAGGTACTAAAATACTAACCCAATACTTTCCAAATAGTTAAGACAACGGAGGCAGCTATAATAATAAAATCAAATTGGCCCAATGAAAAACTTTGGTCCAAAAAGGGTTTTGGTCCAATGAATCATACCTAGATTTCAATGTCATTTTAAAAACTAACTGCATCTTCAATAAAAGACAAAGACCACAAGAGATATCATCTAATACTCTGTTAAATACATAGTATCAGAAAGAATTTATACATTTTTAGATATGTTTAATACAAATAGGCCAGTATTTAAATGCTAATTTTGTATTAGATGCTCACCAACTATAGAAGCACAAACACTGTACAATGTAACTTATACATTGTTTAAATACAACAGATTCTAATGGTACATAATAAATACAACCCAGTGTAAATTAAGAGTGGCTACCTGATCGTTTGACGAGTTGCACAAGCATCACTAAAAAGTGGAGTACCCAGATTCAAGTTTTCTTTTTGGATTCTCAGACTATTGGGGTCGCAATATTTCGGAAGTCATATTTTCAGACTCTCTGCAGTCAGACTGTATTATTCTCTAACACCCTTAGCATACAGTGAAAGAACGCCATTTGGTTTTGAAAGATTGTAGTAGTCTCCTTGACCAAGGTTATTCCATAGCTGGTGAGCCATAGTTGCAAAATAGGGGAAGTCTCTGTAGGAGGAAACAAAATGAAAGTGGAGAGAACCTCTCACTATAACCTTTGATAATACCCTGAGTCATTGCCATGTGAAAGGAAAAGTGGACTTTTCTGAGGTAAGATAAAGCTTCTTAAAATGGGGTCAATCCACTGTTGCTCTACAGGGCTAGTAGTATGGGCACTGATAGCAACAGCACATTTAGAGACAAAAATTTTCACCCCCAATGCATTCTTGCTTTTCTTCATGTGCATACTAAGTACTGTAAAAATGATTCCATAAAAACGCATGGTACCTAGTAGTCAAATGTATATTAAGTGATTCTCAATGGTTTGTCAGAAAATATCTCAAAGATCACAGAAAGAAGTTAAAGAAAAACTACACATAAAGATCATTTTACACTAGAGGTGTTATTTTTGGTTCATTGCCCTTGTTGGGTGGGATTTTCAAAAGGTGCCCAGGAGAGGTAGGTCCCCAACTTGCACTGAAATTCAGTGGTTTCTGAGGGCATACATCTCTCATGTTCTTCTGAAAATCCCAATTACAGTTTTGAAATGGTGGCTTTTTAAAAGCATTGAGCACACAGAACTCCAGCTGAAGTTTATGGGAGCTCAGCACCTCTGGAAATGAGGCCTATAGCGCTACCAGTTCTGTTGGATGCCATTCAGTCACAAAACAACCCACTGACATTACTAGCAGAAGAGTAAAAAGCAAACATAAAAAGAAGAGAGTTAAGTAGGGTGATGTATTCTAGTTCTGCAGGAACTGGAACAAATCTGAATATCTTGATATTTGAATTTATGGTTTGAACTGCCTATTTTTCAGTAGGGATCTAAATAATGACACCTGGACAGCCAAGAACTGAAATATAAAGAGAAGACCAGATCTCTCCTTATTTCTGCTTAAGACACTTAAAAATTAACATGGTGGACAATATAATAAATAAATAAAAATATGCACAGATGATAGAAGCCCACAAATGGTTGAAGTGGTAAGTAGAAAAAAGCTTTTGAATATCATGCTGTTCATTTTGTTAAATTGATTTAATATATATTATATATGGGGTGAGGGCTACTAACATCATTTGCCATTTTTTAAAATGTGGTCGACTTCAATGGTAGTTGCCAAGATAATAATGGGAATGAAAGCATAGTGTGTATTAGGTACTGGGTAAGTGGTATGATTAAAATAAGTGATCTAAAACTGCACTTCTTAATCTAATGGAATCTTTATTAATTGCTTTTGTTATTCGCTGAGTGCAGTCTGTATACTTTGCATTGTAACCTATTTTGAGGTTTAGAAGAGTTTAATCCAAGCTCTTTTATAATAAATAATAATAAAACATAACTGTTTAGTGCCAAGATGCCTCTGGACAACTTAGTAGAAAATAATTAGCAGCAATGGGCCAAATTCAGCTCTCAGCTATATCCATACAAATCAATTCGCTTTAACAGGATTACTTAGGTGTAACTGAGAGCAGCAATATTCAGTTGTCTTGCACTCAGTCTGCGAGTGAAGTAAAAACAGATACAGTATTAAGAAGGAATGAGATAGTAATAGAGATATATGTATCAGCAGCTTATTGATAACATCTCAAACTGTGCCACCTTATGAGTGAGATGACTAGACTCATGTACATATTTAATTACAATAAAATTCACTCCTGTAGGATAATGGGTTTCCTTTCTTATAGGGGATTGCCCACCACCGCTGATTTGGTAGCTGAAAGGAATCCCATCCCCTCCACATAGTACATGGAGTCAGATCAGCATTACTGCATGATCAAGAGTGTCAAAAACAAATTGCAGATTAAGAGCAGTATGGAAAGTTGTCTCAAAACCATCAGCCAAAATAACAAACTTTAGACTCCTTGCCAAGTAAGACTAGAAGGTCTAAAAAACAAAAACTCATACTTCTCAACTATGTCTGGTGTGGAAAATTGACAGTGGGCAATAATTGGATTGGACATTGTGGCTTCTTGAGCAGAGGCTGACCCACAGCATATTTTAGCTAGGTCAGCATGAGGAAGCATCAGGAAGCACTGATGATGACTTCAGGGGAAATTCAGTTTTGAGTAAAAACAACAAATCTATCAAATAACCACCTGATGTATACTTTCTGTAAATAATGGGTGGAGTCTATGGATGGGACAGTATCCAAAAGATCTTTTGCAAACATATGGTATTTATCAATGATGTAGTAGTTCAAACTCCCCAAGATCAACAGTTGTGGGTAAAAATTAACAAATACAAGAGCTCATTGAGTTCAGAGATAATTTCTTTGGGATACCTAGATGGTTGGTTCAACAATTTTCAAGATTTCACTGAGAGTAACAGGTCCAGTGTCCAAAGTCCTGGACTAAACTGCTGCAGAATGTAAGGTCGGATGCAAAACACTGATCCCATTCCACTCTGCTTGACTTCTGCCAATTAAATATGGAGTATGAGGCCTGACTGGGCCAAATGAATCTCCCAGTCAGGTTTCTGTGATGTAGTCTATATTCTGGAGTGAATGTGGTAACAAAAACAAACGCACGTTACAGAGCTTGGTTGTTTTACATTCCATCACTCTACCTACTAACCACCTTCTTGGTGCTGTACGAATAATAAATAATTATGACTTGGAATTTAACATCAACTTCTGATATAGGACCTTTCAAGAACGGGCCTAGATCTCTGAGAAGAGTTCAAAGATGGGAATGAGGTGGCACAAATTATATGCAAAGTGAACCCACTTCTGTCTTCCCCTCATAACAACAAACATGGCTAGATAGGGATTGTAACCTCCAGAGCCAGGAATTGAGCAATACAGCCACTCTGTAGTAGGCCCATCAAGCATAACACAGAAAATAGACACACTTACATTCAAATGTACATTAAAGCAAACAAAGGAATCATGTAGCTAATTAAATAATAAGTATTATCTAAAATCTAGCTTAGTTTAATTCTGATTTTTTTTAAGGGAAATAATTCTCTACTTTCCTTCTCGCCTGCTCTCGGAAGGGAAGGGAAAAGGTTTCTAGCTATTCTAAAATAGTGGGGCGTTTATTCCAGATCAGTCAGAAGATTGGATCAAGATAGCTTCGTTCTTATCAGTTTGAACAATCACTGTGACCTCATCTATATTCTCCGATCAGCACAGCTGTTTATAACTCATAACTGTCCAACAGGCCTTCCTTTTCCTTCTCTTTCCTTGATTGCTGTGCCCAGCACATTTGGCAGCCTGCCTGCTGGGCTCCAACTACCAGAGAAATAAATCTCACATGAATTTGGGGCATGCATTCTGGGGCATATAATCCTTGAACATAGAGTTTCCATTTAGTATAAGTTGGGGCAAGTGGAAAGGTATAGCACTTTTGGCAGCCTAACTGTTGTTACTGCCAGAACAGGGTAGGTATCTAGATCCCCAAAGAAAAGTTGGCTAGAGGCTGGGTCTGAGGGATATGTAGTCCATCTTCACAAAGGGAAATTGCTTGAAGGAGAGTGGAGGACAGAGAACCTTTGACATTTGAGAATGTCTCATGTCTTAGGGTGCTGTGTGTAGGTGCTAACTCACCCTGATAGCCAGATTAGGTAGGTATCTTTATAATCAGCTCAGGAATCAATACTGAGTGGCTCTCTGAGATCGGAGAGCTAGAGGGAGATACAGGAAATCTTGCAAGGAGAAACCACAGAATTAAGTCAGCTTGAGAAGAGGCTAGGAAAACTGTCTATGGTGAGTTCTTTGCAACTACATTCCTGCCCCAAGGCTTTGTTTGTAATGGTCAGTGCCTAGGACAAAATACAAATAAAATAAACAAATACAAAGGGAGTATGTTTGTTTTTTGTTTTTAGGAAAGACCATACTGGGCTATTGTGCGGTGGATGTGGCCCATTCACAAACTCCCTTGAAAGACAGATTGCTGACACTAGAGAAAAGGACTTTGATATCCCTGGAAGATTATCAAAAACGGTGAAAGCAGAGGAGAAGATTCAAGGGCACAGAAAGGAGGAAGCAGGGGACTGTGAGAACGTTGTAGGGAAGGAGGCATCAATACATTTGTCTGAGTATCTGAAATTTTGCAGGCATATCCAATCCGAAACAAACAGAACTTTCACAATTTCTGAGGTTCGTCTACCAGTCTCACTAGCACTGCAATGATAAGAAAGAGAGTAACATTACTTTAAGAACTTTTAAAGAGACGTTTCTCCTATTTGCTGTACTCTTTTGCTTTAGCAAAAGCTTAATTTGTTTAGTGCTACCAATGTGAATGATGATAGGGTGGGAAGCTTAACGCCTTCAGCACGACAATGATAAAACATTTAGGGACACAGCCTGCAATTCCCCCCCCTTTTATTATGCCATAAAGTCTATCTACATTCCCCTTGGTACTTGCTTTACATCTAAGTGAACTAACTTGTTTTATGCAATTCCATGTTTAAAAAGTTATAAAAAAGCAAAATCCACTGGAATTCAAAAGCACAAAATTAATTCTATGCATTTGGAAGAGCTAAAAGCACTGTGTATGTTTCTACTGGAATGAAATTGCTAGTTCTTTTATTTTTACAGTTGGCAATAAGTTATTTTCATTCTACAAAATTGTTGACCATCTGTCTTTTATAAACTTTCTTTAATCATGTTAACATTTCTATCATATTATTCTACCATCTTTTATTGTGTTTGTTTAACTGACCTAAATATATTAATTTTAGTAATGCATTAATGCTCACATTATAAAGATATTGGGGTTCTCTCTCAGTATCTTACGGGAGACAGAAAGAGAAGAAAAGATGGATAATGTCCAATGTATTTACAGAAAGGCATGTGCAGTGAGATAGTCTGATAATTAGACAGGCAGCAGAAATTTAATTGAGTAAGGACAAAGAGCATGAAAAACACAAAGTGAAACTGCCACCTGTGCTTGACACATACAAAACATTCTTGAGTAAGCTATCGACACGTATGAAATCACAGGACTGAACTCATGGTGGACTTTACTAGGTTGGCACAAAATAAAACATGCATCAGAAGAAAATTAGAGAAAGGGGGGGAAAAAAAGTGACCACTATATCTTTGGGAGAAACTGTTCAAAATTTGAGACTAAAAAACCAAAAATAAGTAAGGAGGAATGGAAATTAAACAAGAATTTGACTCTGAATCTTTCTTTCAGTTTCCCTAGTCTTAGGCTGCTCTAAATTATGCCAGGGCCAAAGCAACCCATGCTAGGTCTATGTGCTGATCTAAATTATGTCATCTCTGGTAGTCCTCTATAGGGACCATTCCATTGACCAGTGATTGGCCAGAGTACTGTGCACAATAACCTCACTCCAACACACACCCTACACAGTCAGAAGGAAGAGCAGGTGCTGTTAGAGCTGGCTATGCCAGCTTTATGTCACCCAGGGGATTCCCTTATAGCAGGGAAATCCCTGGATCCCTCTTTAGGACAGCACACAGTAGCTGAAGTTTGGCCGAAGATGTGACCTGGAGAGACAGTTGAGGTCTGAAGGAAAAAATAAAGCAGAATGAGTTATGATTAGCCAAACTGGTTAACTAAGAAAGAACTCTAAAGAATACCTGGGAGAAAGAAATAGTAGACATCCCATGGGTCCATTTAAACAAGAAGAGGGGTTAACTCTAAAAATGAATCTAATACAACTGAATTAATGAATTGCCTTTTTATAGCATTCTTTAAACAGAAAATTGAAGGAGTGGTCAAATGAAGGTTATACCAGTACAGCAGATGAGGAAAAACTGGTTGTAAGCACCAGAAAGATGAGAGAAACAATAAATGAGAAGCTTTCCATGCAAATCCTTTCATCTGATGGGCAGGGAGTGTTGGAAAAGGCCACTGAACCCACCCAAACATTGCAACTCCCCAAGGATCAACGGAAGGCCAGAGCCATCTGCTCTGAGTCACTGCTGCTGAACCAGCTCTGGCCCTGAGGGAGGACTCAGCTGAAGAGATAACACACACAGCCTGGGGCCATAGTAATTCCTGCCTGAGCTCTGTAGAGCTGGAATGGAGACATTTTCCTCCGCCTCCTTCCTTCTCTTAGCTTGCCCAGTCTTCCCCACTTCCTTTGCCCAGTCCCTGAAGTGCCTTTTAGGGAGTCCAGAGGACAGTGTATGTGACTGTGCCATGGAGTAAGCAGAGTCCCCTGTCTATGCAGGAAGGAGAAGATCCATGCAAGGAAGGTCCACTCCGTGCACATATCTTGGGATGAGTTTGATCCAAGCCAAAGGCCGAAAACAGCAAAATGAGATTCTATCTGGAAATATGCAAGCTTATATTGCTGGGGAATAATAAATGAAAGACAAATAGAGAGAGACAAATTTGGCAAAAAGGTAATGCAGAAAAGAAAAAGACTAAATTGTGACAGCGGATAGCAACTTAGATGAGCTCCAATTTGATATGGCAGTAAATAAAAGCCAGCCTGATACTGGACGTGGCCAGGGAGATGACAGTTTCTTTCTATGTGAGCAAACAGACCAAAGCTGGAACTCTGGACCCAATGCCTCCCTGGTATAATTTATCATCCATGGAGTTAAACCAGGGATAATTTCGGCCCATCATGTTCAGTTCTTGGAACCTTAACACTAGAAAGATGTAAACAATTTGAAGGAAATTCAGAGAACAGAAACAAGAATACTGAAAGGCTGTAGGGATTTACTTATGAGAAAAGATTTAGAAAAAACCTAAGAAACTTGACCAAACAACTAATGGAATAACTATGCACAAGCATATGAAGGGTGTAAGCCAGAAAGAAGAGAGAGGCACAACTTTAAATGTTATCCAAGGGGGTATATACTAGGACTAAAAAGGCTGGAGCTGAGCAAATGAAAATGTAAACTTAGTACCAAGGGAAAATTCCTCCTAGTGGCGTCTATTTTATTAGGTAATTATCACTCTCAACAAAGTGATGGAAGTCCCATCACTGAAGTAATTTAAAATTAGTGTAGACAAAGTACTCAAAGACAATGCAGGGAATAATCATTCTATAAATCTAGCAGGATCTTTCTCTTCCAAGTGCGGGTGGCTATGCCACTAGTAAGAATTCCTTATCTGAATAATGTTGCAATGTCTCCAGACATCTTGTGGTACTCATACCCTGTCCCAAGCATAATACACATTTTTGCAGTTCATACACACTAGCTATCCTTTTCTTAAGCTCTTTGTCTTGGTTCTTTCCAATCCTTCTACTATGCTTTTTTACAACAGTGACTGAATTCAAAGGCCCTATTGCCCAATCTAAATAATGTACATTTTGGTTTCATAATTAATACAAGCATTTCTTTGTGTGAATAAGGCTCAAAGAGTGCATATTAGATCTGAGGCATCACCCACTTAATACTCTGGAAATATGCATAATTTAAATTAATTTCTTTGGAATATAAAAATAACATCTCATAAGCAGTGCTGTCACCCTATAGAGTCGAAAACGAGGAGGTATCACGAGTCTCCTTGGAGCATGCTGTTTTGTCTCCTAGGCTCATCCCATTCAAATCCACATTCTCTCTTCACTCCTGCACCCCCCCATCTCTCAAGTTTTCTCTTTTCCTCACCTTAAGCTACCTTTACCTGTATTTTTAATGCTGTGTAGTTTTGAGTTGTTTTCAGCCAGTAGCAGTATGGGAAGAGCCTTGTTAGTGTGACACTAATATGTATTCTCCATCCCACCGTTTTTCATGAGGGTGCATGTGCCATCAGCATCTCCACTCAAAGCATTGTCTCACCCACTACACCACAGTTCAAGACCTCAGATCAAAGAATTGCCCTACCCAACCCCCATTCTCCTTTCATTCCCCCTACACTGAGTCACAGATTATTGCCCCACACTCCAACATTTGTGTTCCTTTCAGGCCAACAGAATTAGTATCCTCCAGCCCCACTGTCTTATTCTTCCTACTGCCAATTTGCCAGAAGAGGAAGTTCCATCCACACTAAGAATGGGATTTTACTACCCAATAGAATTGCCCCCATTAGATTTCATAACTGCCCTATGTTTGCACCTGCTGCATCCATGCAAGAGCTGATTTTGTCTATCATACAGGAGAAGCAGCACCAAATCAGCACCACTCTCATCACTTTTACCACTATGGTGAAGCTAGTGTTCTGACTGACAGGAGCAAAGCCTACAGCTATGCATCAGCAGCAAAACTGACCAAGGGAAAAATAAATAAGAAGGAAGGAAATCCAGAGAAGAGGTGGAACACAAATGAGGAACATGACACCATTAAAACGTGTTTTCCTTTGAAAAATATTGTAATGTCTGGTTTTCCCCTTATTAACCATTAGCTGTGGGGGAAAATGCATTTAAAATAATGGAACTCTCAATTTTATAACTGAAAAATATAAAAATAAGGAGTTTTCTGCTCATTCTTTGTCACTTATTTAAAATGCCTCTCCCCCCAAACACCTTTTCAGACAGAGGAAAGTCTGTTAGAGTAGACCTCTAAATTTGTTCTAAAATGTGCATTTTAATACTTTACACTTGATTTCATATTTCCCATTTCCCCCAGTCTTTGTCTCATTTAGATTAAGATCTTCGGGGCAGGGACAATCTTTTATTAGGTGTATGTATACCACCTAGCACAAGGGGGCATCAATTTCTGTTGGGGCATCTAGGTGCTATTTTGATACATGTAAGTAATAAAGACAACAGGAGTCCCTGGTTGACAGCAAAGGCAAGGGTTGCTCTGGGCTGACTGACATATGGGACAGAACCAGGCAGACAGAATTCACAGGTATTGTCCTTACTGTTACACTAGGCCACTGCACCAAGTGAAAATCTGCCTTGACCTCTCTGAAATATGTTGAGCTGGAGAGAAAAGGGCAGAATCCACAACAGAGCTCACTTCTAATTAGGAGCAAGGTCCAAATCCATTGGCTGGCTGCTGGAAGAATTGCTTATTGGCTAGATAGCCAGCCAGCTGCTTCTTAAGAGCTACAGAAAGCAGCAGAAAAGCTTTTATCCACAGAACGATGCCAGGTGTACAGTGCACTTAAGAGCCTGGCTTCCTTCACATATTTCTAATCCCTGCATATATATATCTGGGTGACAGGACAAGCGACATAGTTTGAATTCCATGTTTGGGGGTAGCTCCAGTCAGGCCAATGGGGCCATGAGTGGGGGGGGAATGCCATACCTGCCTGAGGGGGAGCAGTTTGCAGGGGGTGAACACCCTCTATTCCCCTCAAAACTATGCCCGACGACAGGATTGAGAGAAGGCAGCCAAAAGTAGCTGCTTCTGGGAATATATCCCCCTTCTTTCCCTCTTTCCAACTGTTATGGCCCTAGCAACTAGCAGGCCAATCCCCAACCATCATCTCAATCAGCCAGCTGGTTGGAGGTTTGGATTTCCTTTCCTTGCAAATTACCTATTAGAACAATCCTCTTGTCTTCTAACCAGCTCCTTCATTTTCACTTACCTGCTGCAGAGGAGGAATGATAATAATAAATAATAATAATAAAACCAGACAGAGGGAGGATTTCCTCTATGTTGCCACATAGCAACTGGGTTACTGGTGTCACATATCTGCTCTATTCAGTATGTGAACAAAGAATGATTCCAACCCCTGCCTTCAACCAGGAAATGGAGAAAAGGGCTAGAAAACAAGCAATATAATCTGAAATTTGAAGTTGTAAACCCAAAGTTTTAAAACATACCCAAATTTAGGGTGTGTCTACTCTCAGGCAACTTCCTTGATTTAAAAAGGGCAATTGGAAGTTGAGAGAGGAAAAAACATCATGCTCACAATTTACAAGTATTACTGTGCATACCTGAAACTCAAAGAGAGAGAGAATTTTCTTTCAGCGCTCACCCACAAATGATCTATTTCCCTTACTAGACTCATCCAATCTGTATCCCTAGATGTTATTAAGAGCCAAAACATGTTCACTATTGACTGGACACCCATTCTGTCACACTACATTAATTTTAATAGACCCTCTTGCCCATACACCTTAGTAACAATGTGCTCAATCAGATTTTTTTCTGCCCACCATAAATTCTAGGGCGAATTAGGAAAGGGTCTGTTAAAGGATGATACAGGCCATTCTTTTGTGATGGTTTGCAGTTTTCTCTCCCAATACATTTTCTTTTTATTTAGAACTTCCATTTTTATCCTGTGCTCCTCTTCAGCCATCTCACACTCCCTTTCTATCTGTTGTATTTTTGCCACATGCACTTCATTCATTTGTATGAGCTGCAGTTGTAAAATTGACATTTGCTGGTGATGCTCCTCCTCATGCATCTTTTTCAAAGCACCCTCCTGAGTGGCTTTACTTCTATAGTTTTTATTCGCTGTTATTCTGACAGCCGAACATGAGGGCTCAGGTTGGGAGGTGCCTTCACATACTGGGAAATGTACTAACTCTTTCTCTTCATCACACAGTTCTCTGTTTGAGACAGCAAAGGACTCTGAAAAACAAGCAAAAAAATCATAAGATACTTTTTTCAAACAGAGTGATTGTTTAAGGAATAACACAGCATCAATCAACACATGAACACTTTGTGCTTCTGTAATGTAACATAGGACCCACCAGGTGACACTATTATCTAAATATTTAGCATTGTATTTATGTCTTGACAGTGCATGTGATAAGATCTTCAGTCTCTCTCTTAGAATTGTGTCTGAGGTGACTAAGTACTGCCTACACTAAACCAAAGATTTAGTATGCTACTTACCCGTTAAGCACCACTCCTATACACCCCACAGGAGTGCATTTTTATATGTATTTAATTAGGGCCAAATTACATCACCCTTTCTTGAGACAGGCCTTATTAGTGCTATTGAAGTAAATAGGACTATTTGGCCAACAAAGCACTACTGAGAATAAAGACCTTAGGAAATAGGAGTACTTCTACAGATCATCATCATATATGTACCATAAATATAATATAAGCAATTACAAAAACAAACAGATCATTTTGTTTAGAGAAATATTAGGTAACAATGCAGTCACTTTTTCTTTTTACCGGGGTAATACCAACTTACAGGACAATCCTCCTTACACAACCCAAGACACGTTGTCTAACCTTATTTTTGCAAAGGACTGTATTTAGCCAGCAGCAAAGCAATGCAAATCCATTGCACTTATTTCATTTGGCAATTTTTTAAATAGCAATATATCTTTAGCAAGTGAGTGCATTCTCTCTTAGTAGTGAATAAATTACTACCAAATGCTATGGTAATACGAATAACAAGTGATAATCATTAAGTATCTCCCCTTTCTCTAATTTTAACGTGTTTATACTTGATACACTTTTTATAATATGACTTTTAGCAGTTTATTTAACTTGGTAACACTTTTCTTTTCCAGTGACAAGCAACCAATAGACTAGTGGTTACTAACAGATTAATTCTTTATTTTTTGGAGTATTTTAAATTGGAGCTATGCATAATTGTGTAAAAATAAATCCATTGGCTCCTTCAAAGCTCCCTTCTGTGTCAGTCTAATCTGAGCCAGTATGGGAGATAATTTCCTGTTATGCAAGGGGTAAAGTAGATGCCCTCCTCCACTGTAACTGCACCTGTACTCTCAATGCATAAGGGCCACCCTCAATACCTCTCATCTTCTCTCATAAATGTCTCAAGTATTCTTCCATGCTGCTTTTTCCAAAATATATCTACCTCATTCAAATCCTTTCTAAAACCCCTGCAGGAAATCATTTACCAAAGATGTGTTTTTACACATTTTTTGACCTATCAGGACATATGTATATCTAATCTGAGACAATGTATAATTATGTCTTTAGTCTATGCCCTTCCTTGCCCCTCTCCTTCTAGCTGTATGTTGCAACTTCACTTGTCTCTTAAGACTACCATCTAAATAGAAGCTTTTTGTCGCATGGACCTGTCTGATGTTTCCTGTGAAGCATCTATTACACGTGTGTGCACTACAAAATCAAATAATAAATAGTAATGCTCTTCTAAGTATGCTGGAGATCAGTTATTTTCATTTGGAAAGCAACTGATTGGTTATGCGGAGTTCTATCTAAGTAGTAATGAATAAAGATTATTTTGTACATTATTTAAGTGGCTTCAAGCCATCTAGGCACTTTCAGTGGAATATATTTTATTCATTTTCCTCCTAGAAGCACAGGTAATAGATTTTATCTTGGCAGTGAAACTGCTTGCATGGGTGATGAGAAATGCTGGGGCATTTTGTCTTCTGATGTGGCTGGAGCAGGAAATACCTCACTATGCAAATGCGGAACTGTTTATCATCTGAATTAAGCAGACCCCTTCATTTTTTATCAAAAAAGAATAATTATCAGAAAATAAATCTGGCCACCATTTCAACAATATTGGGGTCCATGGATAGTAGCATTCTTTAAAAAAATGTAAATATCAAAACACCAGCAGAAGCTATCTTGGTTGGGACCATTTCCATTTCTGGTTTAGGATTGCTCCTACCTTGTGTAGGTTTGCAAACAATGGAAGAGAGAAAATACTTCTCTCCAGGTGACCTTTAAGGGCCATCCATCTGCTCTAGTCCAAACAACAAGATGCGGGTTAAGTCCTCTACATCACCTACCTACCAGGGGATCGCTGTGCAGGGCAGAAGGAAGGCACGTATATGCAACCATTGCAAGGGACAGGGGAGCATGTCCCCTTTTATGCAATGAACTCATGGAACTTATGCAAAGGAACTCATGCAATGGCACAACCTAGTTCCCACCTCATTAATTTCAGTGGGTTCATTCATGTGATTAAAATTATGCATATCCATAAGTACATTGCTGAACTGAGGTCTTTAAACCCTAAATAATACTGTATACAGTATTATTAAGGAAGAGGACAAGAAAAGGATCATCATATAGAATCTGACTCCCTCTTTCAACTGTTCTGTGTGAGAGGGAAATGTGGAGATCAAGAGAGCAGTGACTGAACTGGAGTGGAATCCTATTGGATACATGCTGCTATATGCTCTCTCAGTGCTTCCTTTAAGAGGACTCACTCTACACATACTGCTGAACAAATGCTACAAGGACCTTACTCTAAGGAATTTATATATAGCATTCAGACCGCTCATTGCTTTGTTGGAGAAGCTGAAGAATTTTACTCTCATGCACTTGATAGCATTGTCCTTAAACAAACAAACAAAAAACCATTTAGTATGTGGTAAAAAAGGCAGACGTACAAATATGGGATAGGTTATTTTTATTGCTTCTGCCTCATGATATTTACTATACTACACACATTTCATTCTCGTTAGCTGGGAGGTATAAGGTGGCTTCATACTGGAAATAGGTTAGCCTCCTGCCCCCATCTCCCATCAGAAGTAGAGTGGTTTGTTATAGTCTAGGTATTTATCACAATACAGATACTTACTACAGGCTTGGCACCCCATTTTGCAATAGAAAAGAAGAAACCTAGGGCATTGCACTGATTTGGGATTTAGCATATTTAAGATGCATACTAAACCCCTACTGTAATTGTTACATTAATATATTATGGGCAAAATTTCTCAAAAGCTATGAAGAACAAATCTTTTGGAAGAAGATTTTATGGTGGCTATTAAAAATTGATTCAGAAAAAGTTGGTTCTACATTATTTTATTTGCCTGCTGCTATATTATGTCCTGCGTTACATATGTAGGAGGTCTTTTAGTTTAAATATAGCTATAGAATGAATCTACTCTAACAATAACAGTCCACAAAAAAAATGTGGAAAGTTGGCTCAAACTATATGTATACCCCAAATAAAAAAATAAATTGGACAACCAAAATAATGCCACCATGGCTAAATAGAGTCAAAGAAGTTATTAGAGGCAAAAATACATCTTTATAAAATTGGATGTCAAATCCTACTAAGGAAAATAGAACGGAGCATAAACTCTGGCAAGTTCAAGGGTAAAAGTATAATTAGACAGGCCAGAAACAAGAATTTGAAGAGCAACCAGCAAAAGGCACTAAAACTAAACAGCACATTTTATTTAATTACATCAGAAGCAGGCAGCTTGCCACACAATCAATGAGGCCACTGCATGACTGAGGTGCAAAAGGAGCACTCATGGAAGACAAGGCCATTGCAGGGAAACTAAACATGTTCTTTGCATCAATCTTCACTTCAGAGGATGTGAGGGAGACTCCCATACCTGAACCATTCTTTTTAGGTGACAAATCTGAGGAACTGATCCATATTGAAGTATTGATAGAGGAGGTTTTGAAACAAATTGATAAATTAAATAGTAATAAGACACAAGGACTGGACGGTATTCACTCGAGTTCTGAAAGAACTCAAATATGAAAGTGCACAGCTACTAACTGTGATATGTAACCTGTTGTTTAAATCAGCTTCTGTAGCAGATGACTGGAAGATAGCTAACATAACATTGATTTAAAAAAAAAAGTCTCAAGAGATATCCTGGCCATTACAAACCAGTAAGCCTAATTTCAGTACTGGGAAAACTATAATAAAGAACGGAATTATCAAATACATAGATGAACACAGTATGTTGAGGAAGAGCCAACATGGCTTTTGTAAAGGGAAATCATGCCTCACCAATCTATTAAATTCCTTGAGGTGTCAACAAATGTGATCCAGTCAATATATAGTGCATTTGGATTTTAAGAAAGCCTTTGACAAAGTCCCTCACCAAAAGCTCTTAAGCAAAGTAAGCAGTCATGAGATAAGAGGGAAGGTCCTCTCATGGATCAGTAACTGATTATAAGATAGGAAACAACAAGTGGAAATAAAGGGTCAGTTTTCACAGTGGAAAAATAAATAGCGGGGTCCCTCAAAGATCCATACTGGGAACAGTACTGTTAAACATATTTACAATGATCTAGAAAAAGAGGTAAACATTGAGGTGGCAAAGTTTGCCGATAATACAAAATTACTCAAGATAGTTAAGTCCAAAGCTGACTGCAAAGCGTGACAAAGGGATCACCCAGAACTGGGTGACTGGGTAACAAAATGGCAGATGAAATTCAATATTGATAAATGCGAAGTAATGCACTTTGAATAACAATCTCAACTATACATACAAAATGATGGGGTCTAAATTACTTATTACAACTCAAGAGACATTGGAGTCATCATGGATAGTTCTCTGAAACCATCTGCTCAATGGGCAGTGGCAGTCAAAAAAGCTAACAAAATGTTAGGAAACATTTGGAAAGGGATAGATAATAATGCCACTATATCAATCCATAGTGCACCCACTCCTTGAATACTGTGTGCAATTCCGGTAACCCTAGCCCAAAAAAAGATATATTAGAATTAAAAAAGTACAGAGAAGGGCAACAAAAATGATTAAGGGTATGGAACAACTTCCATATGAGGAGAAATTAAAAAGACTGGGACTGTTCAGTTTAGAAGAGAGACGACTAAGAGGGGATATGACAGAGGTTTATAAAATCATGAACGGTGTGAGGAAACTGAATCAGGAAGTGTTATTTACCCTGTTACATAACACAAGAACCAGGGGTCACCCAGTGAAATTAATAGGCAGCCGGTTTAAAGCAAACAAAGTATTTCTTCACACAATGCACAATCAACCTATGAAACCTGTTGACAGGGGAAACTGTGAAGACCAAAAGTATAACTGCATTCAAAAAAAGAATTTGATACGGTCATGAAGGATAAGTCCATCAGTGGCTATTACTGATAGGGATGCAACACCATGTTTTGGGTGTCCCTAATTCTCTGACTGCCAGAAGCTGGGACTGGATGACACATGATGGATTACTTGATAAACTGCACTTTTCTGTTCTTTCCCTCTGAAGCATCTGGCACCAGCCACTGTTGGAAGACAGTATACTGGGTTAGATGGACCATTGGTCTGATACAGCATGGACATTCTTATTTTTAGAAAGTTGGTTTTACATTACTTTATTTGCATGCTGTCGTGCTGCTATGTTATGTCCTGTGTGAGATATGTAGGTATTTTTAAATTTTAAATATGGTTAGAATAGATTTATTTCACTACAATGACAATCCATAGCGAAAAAAATCCATTTTTGTGCTTTTAAAAAACTTTTGTGGGGTTTTTATATATTTTATTAAGAGTTCATTTAAAAAATGAAAGGCTTGAGCAGGGCACAGGAAATTCTTGCTTCAGAGAATAGCATCTCAACTTGCTGCTGGTGGCAAAAAATGTTTTTAGCTGCTGAACAAATCAACCCACCAATGCTTTTTAATGGATTAGAAATGCCCTTTCGGACTTTCCTCTTCCGTGTGATGGCTATCAGGAAATAGAAGATCTATCTACATCTGTTGACAAAAGGTCAGCTGTTTAAATGATAATTAGTAACTTTAAAATGTACATCATTTTCTTCACACTTGTCAAATAATCAGATTTTACTACTGTGTATCTAGTGAAATATACAGAAGCTCTCAGTATCTTCGCTGTGAAATTACTTTTTTAATAGCCAGTAATAACATTTTAAATAGAGAGATTTACACTGCTAAATTGAGGCCCCTCCCCCCCGAAAATAGAACAAATAATGAAAATGCATACACACCCTTAACTAGAACAACGTTACTTGGATCACTATAGTAGCATTTATACCTTGGTTAGAAGCATCAGGCTGATATTCAGAATCTTCTTCTGGTGGACTCTGTAAAAAATACATTTGCTCAGGCATCATGTTGGCAATCTTCTCTTTCCCTATGATGTGAGTATTTATAAGAGGACTAATACTTCTTTTTACTTTCTCCCGCCTTTCATGTGCCATTATCTTTTTTGTCCGTGCCTTGATATTTTCCCAGCATTTCTTTAACTGTTTGAAATCTCGTAGTGATACGCTAGGTTGAGAATTATATTCATGGGCAAGTGCTTGCCAAGTACGTTGTTTCAACGCAATAGTTCTTGCATCACTTTTTTTACACTCAAGTACATATTTATATTTTTCAACTAATGCAAGCAGCACACTCTTTTCCACTTCTGAGAAGTATTTCGCAGGTTTTATGATTTCGTTGTTTTGCATTTTCTACTGTTTCTCCACAAAGCCAAAAATCCTATGAAAACAAAATGTAAAAACAAGTAAGGATTGGTTGTTCGTTCCGACATCAAATATATCAGCAAAAAGTTCCAAAATTATACCTTCAGTTAGCAATTTCTAAAGCTGTAATTTTAAAAGGCCTTCTTTTATATGATAGCTGAATAAAATGATGGGATAACTAGACAAAATACTCAGGTTACCTATAGTGTAGATATCAGTTATTATACACCATCACCTAGCTAAATTGTTATGTAAAAAGCACATGATACAGGATAAGCTTCCCACCCTTGATTATGATTAGCAGGCCAGAGATGCCACCCCCTGTACCACTAAATAAACTATGTGTAGCTATGAAAGTGTTTAACTTACAGAAATAATTTATTTAAAAGGGATATCTAGAAGGTCATTTATGCCACCCACCTTCATTCCAGCAAGTGAGATTTTAAAATCATTACTGTATAACTGCTGGATGAATGTCTAAATCTAGCCTTGAATAGCTCCAGTGAAAGGGATTCCTGTAACCTCTTTCACAGCTGGTTTCCTTGCTTATCTAATGGTTATCTAAAGTTTTGCCTAAAATTTAACGTACATTTTCCCTTCAGCACTTTAAGACAATTATTTTTGTTCCATCCTTGCTGATTGAGAATAACCAGTCTTTCTCCTCTTCCCAACATATCTTTCCATGTTAGTAAAACTACATTGTTCTAGTACACTGTAATCGTGCAAATTATTATAGCCCAACTATACGATGCAGTGTTTTGGGCTTGTTATAATTTTTATAAAAGTAGTCGTAAGATTTTTCTAAACACAATCAAATATCTTGAAATGTATTCATTTATTGTAATTTTCTTATAGTTGATGTTTCCCCCCCAAGTGTTTTAAGTCACTCAGTCTGATTTCATTCTACAATATTATAGGACGGATAATTCTGCCTTTCTACAGAAAGCCCTACTGAAGGGCAAAAGGTACTTGGAAAAATATCATGAGGTTGGGAAGAGACAGGGTTTGAACAAGTAGATGTGAGTGCATTTATGCAGCAGGCAAGCCTCTCTGGGTAGGTCTACACTGCAGTGTAAACCAGGGTTTGGATTCACGTTTAAGCTCAAACCCACATTCCTGCCACACACACGTCTGACTCAGGTCAGTATGCCATCAGGACCCGGACCTAGGACCCAGTTGGGGTGGGTTTGAGCCAGTCTAAACTATCATCTTGCAGCATGGATGCAGCTTGGGCCTGGTTCCCCAGACTCATGTCCTGAAAGTCCATCAACACTATATCCCAGGGTCCCATGGGCCAGAGTGCCTTGGCCTTTCTGTCCCATGACTAGCCAATCAATTCACAGGAAACCGAAGCAGTTCCCCCCACCGCGGTTCACATACAGGTGCTTCACCATGTCATGTGTTAGCTATGGTGACTGACAAGAATTCCTTTGCCGAGCATGCTGCTATCTGGTCACGGGCCCACAGTCAGACTCTGGTAAATCTCTGGTGTGATGAGAGCAAGCTGTTCAATTCCAGTGAGAGTGCCAGAAGTGTACCCAGAAATACTGCAAAAGCTGGCAGCATTGGGGCACGCTCTTTATTATGAGTCCAGGCACTCTCTGTGGTATGTATATAATCCATGTGTGCAGTATAAGAGTCCGTATTGTTGGTGGGTGTGTGTGCATGTAGTCCGTAGACAGCTGTATCCAAGCAGGTCAATGAGCTATAGGTGCACCAGGGTAACTATACGAATGCAGACAGCTTTCAGCAGTATACAGAGAGGCAGTAATCCATGTGCAAGTTACCGCAGCAATGGAGTAGTGCCCTTTGCAGTTTCCGTACTCATGTGCTTCTTGAGGATGGCAAACTATGGGCACATGAATCCCATCAGTGTCCCCTGCACAGTTAGGAAACCCCATTCTCTCAAAACCAGCAGTTATTTCATGGGCATTGTTTATTCCCATCACACCTGATTGCCTCTAAAACCTCCACTGGCTCAGCCCTCACACCCAATTTCCTAACACCAAACTGGTCAGCAATGGACCTGTAGCCGTTAGGAGTAACCAGCTTCCAGACGCTTATAGCAACCCGTTTCTGGACCAACATGGCCTCTCTCATGCCTGTGTCAGGAGAAGCTGTTCACAAAGCTCCAAAAACACAGCTTTCTTCATGCAAAAGTTCTGGACCTACTGCTGGTCATCCAAGCTCTGCATGATGATGTGACTCCCCCTCCCCCACCGCTGTGCTTGTGGCCCTGCTCCGCAAGCACTGATCTACACAAGGGGCATTAGCAGCTATACTGAGATTCATGAGCAGCACCAGCCAGTTGGAGTCTGCCATGTGCATATCGTCCTCCACTGAGAGGTGCCTTTGACAAGTTAGAAAATGCTGCCAGTATATCCACTGGCCACCCGTGGGTGCTCTGCCCATTTTCTAAACAGGAGTGAAGGCATGTCTCATCCATCTTACTGGCTCTGGTTGATAGGAGAATGCAGACCCAAAAGACAGCTTGGTGTTGGCAGGTTGAGACTACTTCCAGTGCCGTGGTATGGACAGTCGTTTTCCCACAGAGCACCATGAATGAAGGCCTAGAGCAGCTACAGTAGGGGAAGGTGCCAGAAAGCCTGGCATAGGCTGGTTTGACTCTGGTTTGTCTAGTGCAGTGTGGCTGCATGACCATGGGCGTGAGAAATTCTAAACCCAGAGTCACTAATCAAGGTGGGCAATTAAACATGGGCTTAAAAATTAGGGATGTGAATTTTGTTTTAAAAAGGTAACTGTTTAAACAATCAAAATTATATCAGTTAACTACTTAATCGCTATAATTGTGTGTCCCTCACACCCTGCCCCTCCCCCTCCCCTCAGCCCCCAGGTAGTGCTCCCAGCCTGGCTCCGTGTAGGATCCCTGTCTCAGACCCATGGTCCCTGGTGCTCCGCAGCGGGCTCTTCACAGGACCTGCACCAGAGCCTCGGCCTCCCCAGGCAGCCACAGTGCAGCCAGCTCTGCCATGACCCGAGAACCCGTGCCACTGCACACCCCTCCTCCAGTGAGCAGCAGCCATGAGAGCAGCTCTTCTGGCCCTGTGGGTACGCGGGGCTGAGGGTAAGTACACGGGGGTGTCTCCTGAGGGCTCTGAGCGACCTGCTGTCCTGGGGCAGGGAGGCGCTTCTTACGTGCTTGGAGGAGACTCTGCTGCAGGCTCCAACTGCACACACTGGTGGGTAAATCCCTGGGACCCGCAACCCGTGTGCCCTAGTGAGTGCCCAGTGGAGGAGGGGAGGGGAGGGGAGGGGAGGTCGGGCGAGGTGGTGCACAGGCAGCTAGCTCTGGGAGGTGTGTGCTAGACCGAGCAAAGGAGAGGGGGAGCTGGGGAGGGAGGCACATGTGCAGGCTCGGGCAGGGAGCCTGACCTGCGCCACCGGGAGCACAGCTGAACTGAGCAGTCCGGGCCAATGCCAGGCCCACTGTAGCATCCTCCTCCCCTCTGCCGTGTGGCTGCAGCAGGGCCCGGCGGGGGTAGGGCTTGGTCAGAGGCAGACTCCTGCCACGTCACCAGCCCCCAGCAGCCCCACAGCGCCCATGGGTGTAAGTGACATGCAGGGAGGAGGCCCACAGAGGGCTGCACCTGCCCCTGCCGCTCACTGCAGCTCAGCTGGCCACGCTGGCCCTCAGGGTCCCCCTTGGCATGCGGCTCCCTCTCCTCCCATGCTCCGATATCCTGAAAGCCCGGCGCTGCCACAATCCCCAAAGGGTGCGGGTGTGGGGCAGTGGCTGGGAAAGCAGGAGCCTGCACATGCTCAGCCCAGCTTCCCGGGGACCCCCCCATCTCAGACCCGTGGACTGGGTCCCCGGCATTCAGCAGTGGGTGCTCTTGGCCTCCCCAGATCTGCCATGGCCTGACAGCCCATGCCGCTGTGTCCCCCCGGCAGATCCGTGACTGTGTGGGGGGTAGTGGCCACGAGAGCAGAAGCCCGTATGCACCCAGCCTGGCTCTGCAGGGGACCTCTGTCTCAGACCTGGGGCCGTGGACTGGGTCCCTGGTGTTCCACAGCGGGGTATTCTGCAACGCCTGTACCGGGGCTCTCTCCATCATCATGTAGACCAAGAGCCTGTGTTGCTGGTTAACTGATAGTCTTACCATTCAGACTAATACATAACACTTATTGTTTAACCGTTTAATATTTTACATCCCTATTAGAAACCTGTGCCTGCAGACTTGAGTCCCACAGATCCAGGCTTACACTATAGTGTAGAAATATTCTCTATAGGTGTTTCAGGTCCATGATCCTCCACTGGCAATACTGCTCAGACCTGGACCTCACTTCCACCAAAGGAAAAGGAGCATTGACAGCAAGAAATGGGAATCCGTAGGCATTAGTTATGGAATATTTTCCTGTGTGTTTGACAATTTTTGCTGAAAAGAGTATCTTTTCTCTTGTCATGTTCCCTCCCTGCTTAGCCACAGTCCCTAAGACTGTGTAGCCCTAAATAATTGTGAGGTTTACACAGGAAGTTTTGTGCTGTCAGGAAAAAGAGGAATTGATGTTGCTTAAATTCAACCTACTCCTTTCATGTGGTTTTAATCACAAAAGTAGGAGATAGAAGAGACCTATTAAGACATTTAGTTCATCTCCCAGCCAATCCAGTATTCTTCCCTACAACACACACTCTAGTATTTTGTCCAGTGCAAAATTTCACTGCAAAGAAGTGTTTCCTGGTATTCAGGAAAGTGTTTCCTCGTATTCAGTCTAAATTTCTCATTTCTACATTTCATCCCACTAAGCCCCAGTTATTGCTCTTTATACCACCCTAAATAAACACTCTCCCTCAACACATTATAGTCAGGTATTCTTATCTCCTTTCTCAGCAGAGACAGCTGATTTATTAATATTTTCGGAATGAGTGACAGGAGGAATAAGCAAAGGTCAAAAGAAGGAAACAAACAAAAGACAAAGAAGAAATACAAGAAATCACTAAAAACAGAAAATCCAGAAAGAGGACTGAATCCTAGGGGATAAAAAAGAAGAACAAACTATGAGGTAAGAATTGCAGCAAGGTGGACAGGAAATAAAATAAGGAGCTCAGTCTAAGGAAGTAAAAATAAAGTGGAGAGGCTGAGACTGAGAGAAAATAACAACAAGAGATGGAGAAAATACTGCTTCCTTCTATTCGGCCATTTACTGTATTGCATCTTGATTTTTCATTTTGTAAGGTGGAAAAAAAGTGGTTGAAGAGAAGCAGCTGAGTGGCTGGCAGAGGAGGGAGGACCCTCTACTGTGAGACTTCCTGCCTCATATCATAGCAGATGTCTCCTTTTTCTCTGTGAAAATCTAATCACCCTGCTTGGCAACAGAGGAGTTCCTCAGCATCTGTAATTGCAGCAGTGCACATGCTATACGTGTAAAGAAACCCGGAAAGTATAGCAAATTAGCTGTTTTAATTGCTGCATTGAATACAAAGCAAAGTATAGCAGCTTTAAAAGTTTCTTAAATATAATGAAAAACCATTTAACAACAAGGGAAGAAACTGTCATCTTGACAATTGTGATGATGCCAACCAGGAATGAGCTTTTCTATTAGATAGCATTGGAAATCAATAAGTTTCAAAATTGTTGTTAGGTAAAAATCAATGCACTCTGCCCACTCATCCATTTTACTCAGAACTTATTCTAACATATCACACTGCTCAGCAGCTTCAAACAACCTCCAAAATGAAAACCAAATCTTTGCAACGAAGTGTGACATTTCATCCCCCACCCCAAATTTCACTGAGGTCCATGACGGACAGTATTCATTCCTATACCAGTGCCTAATTTAAAGTCCACTAACTTGCAACCCTGAAGAGCTAGGACTAAGGAAGGGGGGAGATTTTCTGCTTTCCAATGGGCCACACTACACTTACTTCTAAGCTCTGGAAAAGTCAGAGGTATCAGACTGTAAAATAATGACATTTTTATGTCTAGAAAATTTGCATTTAATTTGCAAAGCCAAACATTTTAGAGAGGTGTTTAATTTCTTTTAAATAGTTTTAACTTTTCTTTCCCATTGATACCTGAAAATTAGGACTCACTGTAACTCAAGAACTTGGCTGTGCAGGTTTCTAAAACAGCACAAACTGGCAAATGAAAAGCAAGTGATGTTGTGGTTCAAAGGCTCAATCACTCATGAAAAATGCAGCCATCTGAAATGTACGGGTAAAACTTTTATACCACATCTTCACATATTACTAAGATCATTTGAATTGTGGTAGCACCTAGGAGCCCTCGTCATGGACCAGAAACTAGGCTCAGGGAAAATACAGAACAAAAAGACTATCCCTGCCTCAAAAATCTTATGATCGGAATATTAATTATCTCTCTCACACACATACTTACTATTATAACCATATCTTCATATATACATACAATTTGCATATACCCCCCATGGAGCAGGGAGGGTCATGACCTGACCCCATTAGAAGGCTTAAGAGACTGCAAAAACTTGTTTGAGATACTTTAATGACTAAATGGATCAAGAAGGTGCTTTGAAGCATCTTCTCTTAGATACTTGACATGCTTGCTTCAATATGTTGAGGCATATTTCTAGCCATTAGATCACTAAGAAGTGCCTTGAGACATCAAAAGATCTGATGTTCTGAGAGGGTGCAGTGAGACACATCAATACATTTGTCCCTTACAAGTGCTGAACAACTTCTGGCAGCCCTTTGGCTACTCCATGAAATAGGAGGAAGAACTCCCATGGTCCATATCTCATAGAACAAATAACTTCCGTGGAGATATAACCTCACCATATTTGTGCCCAGTAAGTAACCTAGTAAGCAGGAATCTTTGTTGAAATAGAAGTAATTTACTGCACATGTCCCACAGTGGCAAGCAGGATCAATCTGGTAACAAGTAGGTAGGTGAAAAACTGTTACATGGTAAATTCTGAGAAACAAAGGACTAAAATATTCTCACACCCTTACCCATACAAATTCCTCTTGCAGTCACAAGCATATGCAGTAAACAATTTTAGTATGTCCAACATTCTGTGCTGGCATAGGACATGAAAAATACATACTTTGCATTAAAACAAATTCGTGGATTAAGAGTTACATACTGTGCAAACTGAAACTTTTATTCCTTTCAAATGCTAAACTATTTTCATTCAACCTTATCTTGAAAAGCATACTTCCAGGGGACTAAATGTTCAACCTTTTTGTGTTTGGCTGTTTTCGAGTTATTTGCTGGCAAAAGTACGCTGGGAGAACTATGATATTTTAAAAAGCTACACGCACAGAGGGAAAAAAGCACATGTGTACTATTTTATACATGCACAATACTCAAACGTCTGAACCAATTTCATGCATATCTTTAAAAAAATTATTTTCAAGCTGAGTCCAAGGATGGACAGTTTCAGCTCCAAAAGACACATTTTTGAGAAAGTTACCAGCAAGAGGAGAATTAGTTTATCTTTAGTTTTCATTACCCACAAATATTATACTACATATGGATTATATAATCTGCTATTTATCTACAGCCATCCCTGGGGTGTAAAGTCAAATTCATTTAACAACACACAGCCGCATTACAGGCAATAATAGTTAAGAGGAAAAATGAAGAATAATGTATCTAATTTAAGGTAGAGGAAAAAATAAGAGTAGATAGTGTAATGATCAAAATTGGAAGTTAGTAATGACACTGTGGCTAAAAGCCTTGTTTTTAGCAGGGAGGGGGGAATGGCATGTGATTTGTAATGACCCAAAGCAGTCAAGACATGAGGTTTACATCTCATTCAAATGATGGAACTTCCAACAGTACAGTGCCCAACTTCTTACAGCATCTAGGTTTTCCTCACCCAGGGCTAATCCTGTCTAGCTGCGTGAGATGTAACAAGAGCCCAGTGCAAGACAGTAGAGCTGCAAGCATGGTTTCTCTCTCTAAAAGCACATTTTCCACTCTGTGAATTCACAGTTGTCTTTAAATACTTGGTAATTAAATGGCATTACTAATCAGAATTAGAGCTATACATAAACTATAATATCAGTATTAAAAATCATTTAAAAATCTCCATTCTAATCCTTTTATTTTAATACAAATTGTTAATCATTACTGTGGGTTATTAATTAGACAAAAAGACAGGTAATTAATTGATTATAGTCCAAAGAACTATTTGTATTCCTACACTGGCAAAATAAATTTTTGAAAGCCGCCCAACCTATTAGTTATGGAGGACATCAAAAGCAGTTTGTGTAAGACAAGAGGTAACAGAGGCAGGTTATTATTTCTAATGTTTGCCTCAAATCTCTTTTCAAAATAGACAGAAATATGAATCCTACCAGGCTTTCATGCATCAGGACTTCTCAAGCATTAAGAGCTTGTTCTTATTTCCTTGCTGGTTTCTTCTTTCCTCTTCTAGTTAAATGAAACAGAGAACAGGTTGTAGCCTGACAAAGAAGAACGCGCCACCCAATGCATACATAAAGGCTGAAGCTGATACACAAATACAGGAACATAAACCATGGCAGAAATAATGAAAAATGTACATGTTATTACCCCAAGTCCCAAGAAGGCCTCACTCTGTTGTATGTGTAAAAATAACCCCACCTTTAGATACCAAAGCACAGTCCTAGTGATTTCTCTGGACTCTTAACAAAGCACCACGATTACCAATCTAATCCCCTCCCCCTACTCTGTTACTGTCTCAGGGCTGGGCCTTTTTCCTTCTTTACTTCCCTCCCTACCAGTAGTCAGACACCACTCCTTCAGCTCATACCAAACTCCGATCTGGATTTTCCTGTCCTTTAGCATGATGTTAAATGAATGGAATACATTTCCTGCATGTTACAGTTCAGAAAGATCCAAAGTGGGTGAGTGGGTAGATGTTGTTTTCAATTATTTATTTTATGGGATTTGACCACGTGTATCCCACATATCAACTTTTAGACTTGATCAAGAGGGAGAGTTTTGTTTGATGTAGGTAGGAAAAATCAAAATAAAACTTCAGGTTCCTCGTGTATGTTCTATAACAGGTGCAATATTATGCATTTTAGAAGAATCTCAAAGATAAACCTGTAAAAAATGAACAACTGGGCTTGTGACATTTTTAATAAATAAAAAAGATCTGAAAGTCCCTTCCCTAGCCTTTACCACTGCTCCTGCCCCATGCACTAACAAATATTAGAAATTCTAGGCTGTTGAGCCGGGAAGACTGGAGAACTCGTGAAATCACATCACAAGGAAAGTGAAAGCCAAGCGGGAAGAGAAGGATATTTAGTCCAACTGTTTAGAATGCTTTGTTTTTGATTGTCACAATTGCAGCATTGAGTTGACTTTCACCGTCTTCCTGGAATGCACCCTGTCCCTCATAAGGTTTCCAGCTCGCAGCCATTACCCCTCCTGGGAGGAGGACACCTGTCTCTCTCTCCCTACAGAGGGAGAATTTAAGGTACAGAGGAACTGTAAGCCTACTGTGGTTTCCCCAGCATCCAGCACCTGTGGTTAATCTTTCTTCAGGGGCTAAAACAATTACCAACCAGCCTTCACACAGCAAACTGCTCTTATTCTTAGGATAAAAGCATTACAGAGAAAACATAAAAAACAATAAAAACCTATCCACATGCTAAAAGAATACCAGAGGTGAGGTCATCCCAATCCCAGTCCCAAACTCTCCCCCTCCCACATTCCCAGGTTCAAATAGCATCAAGGTAACTGGCCAAGATGTGAGCTAGAGCAGGCACACCAACAGACACAGGTTAGACCAGTCTGTCAGAATTAGCAAAGGGCTCGCACTACCCCTAGCAAGGTGACAACACTGACTGGTGGCTGCTTTCATTCGGAGCCTATATTGTTGCTTTGGGGTCACCTGGTTAGACCCTTGTTTCTTGATTGGCTGGACTCTGTATAATTGACATGGGCCTATTTTTGGAATCATAAGCAATTAACTCAGAAAACTCATCAGGCTCAGAACACTCATCACAGTTAGATGTCAGTCTTTCAAACCCCACAACTGGGTGTGCTCATTTGGTTACATGTCTATGGCCTTGTCTACACTAGTAAGTTTTGTCGATGCAAGTTACATCGGTAAGCAAAAAGCACTGTAATTATAAAACTTGCGCCCATCCACATAGCATTCATTGTGTCGCCAAAGCACGTCCACACTTGGTGCTCTAGCATCGACAGTGAGAGCAGTAAACTGTGGGCAGTTACCCTGTTCAACTGGCCACCTTGCACCACCAAGAGTTGTGGAAAGGTGGAGGGAATCGCATGGGTGTGGGCTCAACATCCCAAGATGCAGTGATTTCCTTCCCATCATTCCTCATGTTCCTGACTGCATTTTGCAGCATTTTTCAATGGCCCTCCCATTTCCTGAGCACCTGCCATCTCTATCTGAAAGGATGCACTGCTCACCACCATTGCTGTCAGTGATCTGAACACCTCAGCTGGTCGCGCAGCATATATGAGCTGGCAATCGGAACAGGAATCTGAAGTGCCTGACCTGCTGCGTGCCATGCAAATGAGCAGCACTGGAGTACTGTTTGCATTCATGGAGCATCTGCATATGGTGCACCGTCCCTTTTGGGTGTGTGAAACAAGCATTGAGTGGTAGGAATCACATCATTATGTAGGACTGGGATGACGAGCAGCAGCTGCACAACTTTCAAATGCACAAAGCCATCTTTATGGACTCTGTGCAGAGCTCGCCCCAGCTGTGTGGCACAAAGACACATGAATTAGTGATGCCATTTTGGTGGAGAAGCGCGTGGCTATTGCCATGTGGAAGCTGGCAACTCCAGACCACTATCAGTCGGTTGCTAATCAATTTGGAGTTGGGAATTCCACCGTTGGAGCTGTGTTATCGCAAGTGTGCTGGGCCATTAATTGCATTCTGCTGCGAAGGACTGAGTCTGGGGAATGTTTGTGAGATAGTGGATGGCTTCATGGTGATGGGATTCCTTAACTGTGGCGGAGAGATACATGGCATGCATATCCCAATTTTCACCCTGGACCATCTTGTGACAGGTACATCAATAGAAAGAGGTATTTCTCTATGGTACTGCAGGCACTTGTGGATTGCTCTGGGCATTTCACTGACATCAGCGTGGGTTGATCAGGGAAGGTGCATGATGCACACATCTTCAGGATATCTGGTCTTCAGAGGAAGCTACAAGCAGGGACTTTCTTTCCAGACCAAAAGATTCTAATGGGGGATATTGAGATGCCCATAGTGATCTTGGGAGACCCAGCCTATCTATTAATGCCATGGCTCATGAAGCCATATGGGCAACCTGGTTAGCAGCAAGGAGAATTTCAATAACAGGCTGATCAGCTGCCAAATGACAGTTGATTGTGTATTTGGCAGATTAAAGGCTTGCTGGTGATGCCTTTATGGCAGGTTAGACCTAAATGAGGGCAATATTCCCAGGGTTATTGCTGCTTGTTGTGTGCTCCATAATTCATATGAAGCTAAGGGTAAAAAGTTTTCCCCAGGGTGGACCAAAGAGATGGATCACCTTTCAGATGAATATGAACAGCCCGATGTTATGAATATTAGAGAGGCACAAGGAGGGCCCATTTTGAGAATGATAACCAATGAGGTGTTTTTGTGAACAGTGCTGTGCCATGTTATGGCTGCTATCCAGCTTGAGCTGTGTATCAGTGGCCAGTGAAAGAACCATGTGCAACACAGAAATAAAGAGTGCTTATTGTTCTCACAACTTGTCTTTATTAAACAAAAAAAGTTGACAACACAAACAAAACACTGGGCTGCAAGGGAGAAAGCAGGGAGGGACAGTGTGAGCTATGGCAGTGGGCTGTAAGTCCAGCTGTTGCTCTCATAGCTGGTGGAAGAGGTGGAGTGAAAGGGGTAACAAGGCAGGAGTGTGTGTGGTTTGTTTGGGGAGTGGATGGAAAGCACTTCTATAGCGGCTGCAAGAGGGGCGTGAGCACAGGTGAACTTGGCAGCATCACAATGGTCTTTAGCAGTTCCATCTACTCCTTCTTGATCATGCACTCATGACCTCAGTCATGATTTTCCCTCCTTTCCTGTCTATCAGTTTTCTGACTTTCAGACACAGAGAGTGTCTCCATCCCCCTTTTTGCCACCTCAGAAGACTGGAGGAGTTCTTGAAAAATTTCTTCTTTGCTTCTCTGAGGTCGCTTCCTTATCAGCCCAAGGTACTCCACAGGTATGGGGGCTTTTGCTGTGAAGGCCCCATCT
This sequence comes from Mesoclemmys tuberculata, assembly GCA_007922155.1. Taxonomy (NCBI): domain Eukaryota; kingdom Metazoa; phylum Chordata; order Testudines; family Chelidae; genus Mesoclemmys; species Mesoclemmys tuberculata. Next base: position 103,067,915 of record ML675603.1, on the reverse strand, counting down.
TAGAAGCACAATAAACAATGAACAGAAGCATTACTATGAGTGCCCTAACATTAAAGATGCTTTACTGTTAAACACACACCTCTTTCTCACTGTCCCATGATCAGCCTGGGCATGGTAAATTTTGCCAATGGGTGGGGAGTGGGGAAGAGGTTCTGGGTGGGTGGTTGCTTGGGGCATAAATGCAGGTACATAGGGACAAAACTTCAAATTGTGCCACCATTTTCCACAGGTGGGGGCCATAGAAGCTGATATCTCACTCCTGAGAGCTAACAGGGATGCCAGGGTGCATCTCCTCCATGAGAGCAGATTCAAACCAGGTCCCTATGCTGCTTCCCTGTGTGCTGCTTTGGTCCTTGCACAAGTGATTGCTGATTTGTGCAGAAAAGTGTCCTACAATGGGGCAGCAGAATTCAGACTGATGGCCAGATCGGTCATGTTGGGCATTGTGGGACACATCCGGAGGCCATTTACCATAACATAACCAACCACGGTATCTACACCGACCCTTTGTCAATTTAAGTTGTGCAAAAAAAGCTCTACGCCTTTCATCAAGATGGTTTTATTTTGTCTAAAACAGGGCGGTTTTGTCAGAGGGGAAGGAGAAGGGCGATTGTAGTGTGTACACCAGCACTGTTTGTTGAAAAAAAGCTGACTTTGGTCAACAGAAGAATCTAGTGTAGACCAGGCCTATGTAATTTTTTTCAATTGAACATGAACCCCAACTAAACAGTCCAGCTCTTTCTTTATACAGCTCAGGCCTTTGATCTCCAGTTTCCATGAACAAGTAATCAGTTGATGGTCCTCTCCCCAGGGCATAGCTTCAAAAGGCTGGGTTTTGCATAACCAGAGTTGTAAAATTTGCATTAATCCCTCACCAGGGATTCATCCACATAACACTTATCCCCAAAGTCCATGCCTGTCTGGCACATCTCAATATAGACTTTTGAACTCCTTACACTTTCCATGACTCACATCTACCACTTTAACATCTATTTAATCTAGCTGCAATGATTTAACTGAAGTTGTTATTTTAAACTAATTTTGCTAAATTGGTGCAATTTTGGGTGTGGATACTCTTAAAGTGATTTAAATCTAAAATTTAGCATGCTTACACAAAGGTTCTCTCATGTCAAAAATAGTGCTACTTTGTATGTAGACAAACCCTTACATTATGGAGAAAGGAAACCTTTGTTAAAGATTCCCCATTTTCAACTTTCAATTAAGGTGTGAGAGCTAGCAATCCACATCATCAGAGATTCACAAGAGATCCTCTAGCAACCCCAGGGAAGATCAGACTCAATCTTAGATATAGGATCTTTCTAAAATGAAAAACAAGCAGGAAATTAAAAAACCCAAACATTTTATACATCATAAAGAACAAAAAGAATGGCATCTTAAAATAATGTTGTCTTCAAAAGATTGTGCCAAAAGAAAATACCTGTTTATCTAAAATAGCAAACTGTAATCTAATAAAAGCCCAGCGAATGCCAACAAAGCTATCAGTTCCCAAACACATTAATATATTTTTGATTATATGCAGACAAAGCAAACAAGAACATATAAAACCCAGCAACAGTATGGAATCAATATTTTATCTGGAACGCATGTAACAACTATAGTTAAGGCTGCTGGAGCGTGTCCGTTCTAATCCATTTCTAGTTGCTCATAACCAGTATTGCCAACCCCAAGCTCTCAAAAAATCATGCATCAGACATCCAACAATTATGAGAACTGCTGAAAATCCTATTTTAAACATGCTAAATGTGGGGTTATTTTCATTCGCCACCTGCTTTGTGAGCATTTTGGGGCCACATTTCCAACGTGTTCCCTGCAGCCACGAGGGCTAGAGAAGGGGTGTCTGGTCAAAGGACAGCTGTGAATCTCATCACCAATTCCCCACCAGAGCCGGGAGCAGGACCAGAAACACAGTCCGAGCTATCTTAACCCACGAGCGCAGGGCCCAGCTCATCCCGGCTAGGTGGGCCGGGCCGGGCCGGGCCGAGCCTTGCACTCGCGGGTTCGCCCACGTACAGCGCCTGCGGGGCACGGGCAAGCCCGACGGGAACCGCGCTCCCCAGGGAGGTGTCGCGTGGCGGGTCGGGGCGGGTCGGGTCAGCTCGCCCCGCCTCCCCAGCGCGGCGCCGGCCCCCAGGAAATGCTCGCTCACGAACAACCACAAAGGGCCGCGCGCTGCTCGCCGGGGCGGGGGCGCGCGCCCACACCTGAGAGGCCGCCGCGCCGCGCGAGGAGGACCCGGCTCCGCCGCACAGGCAGGGCGATTCCGGCCCGGACTTTCCACCCCACCGTTGCCCAGAAGCCCGACTCCGCCTCCTCCCACAGGGCGGGCTGCGCTGACGCAGGCCGAGGCGCATGCGCGCCTGTCTTCGAGCCGAGTCACTCCTCGCGCGGCGGCCTGAAGCCGGAGCTGGACGTAGCCGGGCCGGACAGACACGGCGCTTGGGGCCGGCTGAGAAGAAGCGTCTGGGTGGGGGCTGCTCTAACCCCCCCATGAACAAGCGGGACCGCCCCGACCAGGCCCGTGTCGCTCTCTGCCCCTCCCCCGCCTGTGCGGTCGCCCCCGTCACGTGACTGCGCGGGCGGAGGCGGACGAGGGCGTTGGGCGGGGGAACGGCCGGAGCGGGTCACGCGGTGCCGCCGGGGCGCGCGGCGGGCTCGGGCCGGGCTGTGGGCTCGGTCGAGGCTCGGCGGGCGCGGGTCGCTGGCTCCGGCTCCCGCCCCACGCGGGTGACGGATCAACCGGCCGGGCGGCGGCGCTGGGCAGGCGGTCGGGCGCTGTCTCGCTCTCCGGGGCGTGGCTCGCTTCCGGAGGCCGGTCGTCAGTCCGTCCGTCCGTCCCATCTGCAGGGCGCGGGGCTGGTGGCGTTGCGGGGGGTATCCGCACTGGTCTCCGTGGCTACTTCAGAGAGGTCGGGCGAGGGTTGAAATGTCGGCGCTGCTGGGGGAAAGGGGCCCGCCCTGATGAGTGACCATTCCCATGGGTGCCACGTTCCTGGGCAGATATTAGGAAACTACAGCCGGATTGTCCCTGGGTCGCGGCTGGGGGACTGCTTCCCATCGCCTCTGTTTGCTTTGCCTCCCAGTCTGATGGGTCCATAACCAGGAACTGTGGATGGCTGTTTCCTTACCTCTTCAGCCTGGGCTGTTGCTCATGATGCTTTGCTGGTAACTAGCAGTCAATCCCTCCAGGGCTGTTATCACTCACCCAACAGCAGACAGAGACATGCAGCCAAGTTGCATGAATGCTTTCCAGGCCACTCATAAACTTTATAGAGGGAGACACCAACAAAGGTCCCCAGCCTTGCACCCGTGGAAATGTAGCGACTTACGCTGCTCAAGAATTGATCTTGGCCAATGTAAGCTCATTAATTCGTTTATCTAGCCAAAGGATAGTAAACATGCACCAGCCTTTGTTATCTGAGCAGATTCCCTAAGCATTTTAGACAAACTCATTGATAAGGATAAAACCATTAAAAATAAGTTTAATTATAGAAAGACAGATTTTAAGTAATTATAAGTGATAGGCATAGGGGTCAGAGACAGTTACCTAAGAAAAATAAAAAGTAAACAACACTCATTCTAAATCTTAAACTTTCAGACAAAGCAAGATTTAGATCAGACACCTTTTCTCACCCACACTGGATGTTGCAGACAGGTTACAGCTCTAACAGTATCTCACTTAGCACTTGGAGAAAGGTAGCTGTGATAGCTCAGGCCCTTCTTGTCTTCCCAGGTGTCCGTAGTAGGGACAGCAGTGGTGGGGGCAGTAACTTTGGCAATAATGTGACCTGGTCTGCTCTGGTGCTGGATGTGGGTATATGTGCAGCATTTTGGAGCAAGCAGGAGCAAGCCTCCCAGCCCAGGATGACACACTCAGGCTAGTGGGACTTATGGTTGTTTAAAAGTAGCTGTAGATGACACTGTGAAGTTGTGCCTCAGGCTGGCACTCTGGCTCTGAAGCCCATTCCCTGCACTGGCTTTCAGAGCTATAACAAGGGCTTCACAGTGCTGTCTATACAGCTATTTTTGGAATAATAGTATTAGCACCACTAGCCAAAGTCTGTTGACTCAAGCTGGGAGATTGCTCCAAAATTCTGTGTAGACATACTCTGTGTGGTCAGGTAACTTCCTTATTGGCTGTAAAGGCTGCTGCTTTGCTGTCTGCTGGGGACTGTTTGCACAGTTTGGTGAATAATTGGCATTAGTTAAACGTTCAGATTTTTAAGCTTTTCTTCACAACTGTAAGGACCACAAACATTTTTTAAAATGTAATCTTCTATTTTGATATCATCATGTGTCTCTGGGAGCTGGAGCCCTAAACACATGGCTGTTCAATCTGTGTCTTAATCTTGTTCTGTCCATACACATATCTGAATGTGAAACTTGGCAGTGCATGTGATAATAGTTTAGATCTGTGTATTTTATGCCTGATGGGCAGAGTTCAGGAGAGTACCATTCCCCCCCGTTTGAGGCATCCTGTTAAGGAAATACTGATGTCCTCAAAATTCAAAGCCTGGAAATTCAAAGCCAAGCTTCCAGGTTACTGAGAAACCAAACATCAAAGTATGCGATCACCTACCTACTGTAACATTTTAACATATTAAACCAGAATTCTTGTGTTGTATGAAACTGAAGTAATATTTCATATTTTTGTAGTTTTCCTAGTGCTTTTCATCTCTTAAACCTCAAACATGGACACCGAACCTGAGGTAAAAAAAGAGAAGACTCAGCAGCAGCAGCCTTTCTACTGCAATGTGAGTACTTCATATTATTAAGGGCCTTTGACAAAATGTAATTGTATCCAGTGTTGAAGGGTATGAGAGCAAGAGCAAAACCAAAACGTTCAGGAAAACAATTGAAAACTAGTTAGGTTTAAAATGGCTTGTGGCAGTATCTTGTGGTTTGCCCAGTTATTATCCACATTCTGGAATCCCCCCTCCTCCCATTTTTTTAAACCGGCGTCACCCTTGTCATATTTTTAGCTGGTGCGAAATATGCAAAAATGCAAAAATACTTGTCGCTTTTTCTTTCTATTAAAATGGTAATCCAACTCTATTAGACTATTAGACTTCTGACTATAGACATCATGCACAGTTTCCTTTCAGGTACAATCATTTGTTGATTCTCAAGATCAGATGAAATGTATGTTTTAAATAATGAAATAGCCTCCATGGATACTCTGTTCTTTAAGTTGTCACATGCATCTGGAATCTCTCTCATCCGTTAACACCTAACTGCAGAATCTCTTCCTTTGATATGGGTGCACTGCTGCACAGAAGCTTTTCATGCCAACATCATTAGCTCAGAGTTAAGGTGCAGAGTTCTAGTCATGCGCTTCATGTATCTCTGGAGGTAAGGGGGGAAATTATGGAAGTGGTCAATGCTGTTACTCTTAACAGTCTTCATTAATGCACACCCATAAACTGGAAGTTAAAGGATGTTTTGAGTATTGTACAGACATAACTTTGGTTCTGCAAAGATGCCCTGGATAAAAAACAGCCAAGGATGTTGCAGATGGGATTGCAGCTCATGTATGTCTACCCAAGCTGCAAGCTTTAGTCTACTTAGCATAGGTCAAAATAGATACACATTGCGGAGCTCCAGTGGGGTTATATAAGACCACCTGGAACCCTGGGTTTATAATCATGTTTCTAGCCCATGCTGAAGCCATTGCTATTTTTAGCCATGCTAGGTAGATTAAAGCTAGAGCAGGTATGTCTACTCAAGCTGCAATTGCACTTCTTACTACAGTATAGACATATCTCGAGACAACCTTCTCCATTCACAACACATACTTTCATCTCACCAGAGACCAAAATTAGAATGCTTTGTGCTTAATCATATAGTAGATGATCCAATTGTCCTTTGCAGCAGTAAGAAGTCCACATAAAGACATATATACTGTGATGGAACAGTCTGGAACTGTGGGACTGCTGTGCCCCCTTAACTCCAGCCTTGGCTTTCTCTCATGATGCTTTGCTACTGACAAGCAGTAAACCTGTCAAAGTGCTGTGATCACTTAGTCAACAATATGCAGACACACATCCAGCTAAGTTGTATGAATGCTCTAAGCCACTCATGAACCATACACAGGGAAACACCAGAAAATCCCCCCAACCTTGCACCCCAGAAATGTACCATTTTACATGGTTCAAGACCTCTTGAACAATAGAGGCTCATTAATTAGTTCACCACTTTGTCAAAGGATAGTGGACATGCACCAGCCTTTGTAAACTGAGCAGATTCCCCAAGCACTTTAGACAAATTCACTGGTAAGGATAAAACAGTAACATAAAATAAGTTTATTTACTATGGAAAGAGAGATTTTAAATGATTATAAGTGATAGGCATAAGAATCAGGGATAGTTACCTAAGAAAATAAAAAGTAAACATGCATTCTAAAGCCTAAACTCTTAGACTAAGCAAGATTTGAATCAAATATCTTTTCTTATCCCCCCACTGGATATTGCAGGCAGGTTACAGTTCTTAATTCACAGGCTGAGTTTCCTTCTCAGCCTGGGACCAGTCTCAGTTCAAAGTTTTTATCTTCCCGGCACTCTTGATGCCTTCAGCTTACGTGGGGAAGCAGAGATGTAGTCTAATGATGCCACTGCCCCTTATTTTATACTCTCAGTCTATGGCCCAGGGAAGATACTGGCCTAAAAATGGTGGGCGTTGCTGAGTTAGAGTTGAGCAATTCCCATTATGGGATGCTTGTAAAGCTGAGTCACAGAGTTGAGCAATCCTTATTGTATTTTTTCTTGTGCAGTTGTCTCTTATAGAGGCATGTACCCCCTCCCAACACTGGTCCCTTTTGTAGTGTGAGGGAGATCATGACGCACATTTATCTTGAGTGTGCCAGGTTGCAGCCCCTTTTCCAGCTCCTCCGGAACCTTCTCCTTAGGTTCTGAATGCAGTTATTCCCTCACATCCTGTCCATGGCTCCACAGAGTCGTGAGAGCTCCTCAATGACCTCCTCCTGGCACTGGTCAAAGTGGCCATCTGCCATACCAGGAGGAGGATTCTGGATGGGGAGGTGGTCTGTAACTCTGGGGCCTATTTCTGATCCTCCATTAGGTCATGTATCCTGGCAGAGTTCCTACCGTTGGCTTGGTAGATGTCTTCAAGGAACAGTGGGTGTGGTCCAGGGTTCTCTACTCAGTGTCCCCTTTTGGTTCCCTGCTTTTGACCCTGTAACCTTCATTCCTGTCCCTGTTTTTCGTTAGTTGTCCCCTGACCCCTGGTGGGACCTGGTTTTAGTAGCTCCTCCCCTGAGATTGGTCAGGGGGTAAGCCTTCAGATGTGAATGGGGTTGTGCCCGCCTGCTTCCAGGAACTGAATTGGTGTCACTTACAGAATTGTGGATGTCTTGTTTACAATTCCCCTGCTGGTTAATGGCTCATGAGGGTCACTTAACTCCTATTTGGGTATGGGTCACCTCTTGTGTTACCACTGGAGAGTTAGCTATGGGCGTCTCCTGGACACACATGTTTCAATATCAACCAGATAGCAGAATCTCAAAATTCCATATACAATGATGATATACACATTTTGACAGACCAGTGAGTTTCAGCAGATCATAATCTTTCATATCATACATTGTAAGGCATGCTTTGTATGAAATATCACAACCATATTCAAATAATGAATATAGGGGGTTGCCATGTGCTATTTTGAAGTACAGTGCATCACACTTACGAATTCTTAATTGGACAGTCAGGGTAGAGAAGGCCATTCATGTGTCCGTCCATTTTAGAATTTTCTAAATTGCCTCTTGCAGTGTTTTCCAAGTGCTGATGTAATTAACCTACCACCAACATACAAATATCAACAAAAGCAGAGCTAATGTATATCTATGTGCATAAACTTTCTAGTCCTAAACCATTCTCCAAATTGAAGAATTCTGGTTATATATACTGCAGACTATTTCAAGTTCTTAAAACAGGATTAAATACTTGGATTAAATTCCACTGCCCCCGGAAAATATAGTTTGTAAATCCTCATGCATCAGGGCATAAGCCAAACTCTAACTGATGGAAGTTAGAAAGGAATTTTCATTATCAATAGGCTATTTCACAGTTGCTTGTGTAGTGTTTTTTGAATGGTCTGTTGGGTAGGACAGTAGACTGGGAGTCAGGAGACCTGAGGATTATTCTCAGTGCTGTCACTGAACTGCTATGTGACCTTTTACTAGCTGCTTTTGTCTGTTCTGTTTGTTTTAGATTGTAAGCTCTTTGTAACAGAGGCTGTCTTTTGCTATGTGTTTGTATGGTGCCTAGCACAATGTGGTCCCAATCTCATTTGGGACTTTAAAATGCTTCTGTAATACAAATAAATAACCTTCCTCTGAAGCATCATATGTTGGCTACAGACAGAGACAGGGTGTTGGAATAGTTAACTGGTTTAATCCTGTATAATGTCACTGTGTTTTTATGATGATGGGAAGATGGCATTTGTACTGTGACTGTGCCAATATAGTGTCTTTTTTTTTTAAAGGAAGGTGACCTCATCCATAGTCTGCAAACTTCTTAAAGACCTTATTTATAAAGAGCAGAAACAAGTGTTAGTGATGAGGCTCTAGAATTTGAGGGGCTAGGAGGAGCCTGGGGCTATTGTGGCATAATAGCGGGGACATTGACTAGACAGAGGAGAGGGGATTTGGGACTGGGCACATATGGGAAAAATAGGAGAGAAATGATTGGGGGGGCGATGTGGGGGGCTAGATGGAATCATAAGGTACATGAGGAAAGGGGGTAGAAAGAGTGTGTTCATGTGGGATGGGAGTGAGAAAGGGGACATGGGAGCTGGGCACATGAGATTGATGCAGGACTTGAGAGAGGGGATCAGCAAGATGTATGGTGGCTGGTGGGCAGAGTGGATTTGTGGATGGGGTAGAAGGGAAGTGCAGCAGAAATGAATTATAAAGCGGCTAAAATGCATTTTGATGACAGAAGATGGTGAAGGAATTGTGGAGGAATAGGGAAATAGTGCTTGTGTGGCAAAGGGTGTCATGGCTGTGGTGGATACCAGGTGAATGTGAGGGAAAAGAGACTGGTTTTGGGCAAAGGGGTTAGGCAAGTGGGGGGAGAAGTGGAAATGAGGAGAAGTAGGAGCAGAGAGAGAGATGGCCTTAATAAACAGACTTCATTATCAGTGTCGAGAGGCAGCAGGGTGTTGGGATCATGAAGCACATTTAGCGAGACCAGCAGAAGTATTGAGGACAATAGGCAGGTGGTGGGAGTGTTAGGTAGAGCATCAGAGAGACTCTTGCCTGTGAGTTGTGAGGACTCTCCAGCAGAGGGAAGTACCAACTCGGGGGGTTAGAAGATCATTGGTTTCACCTATAAAAGGCAGACACATAGCCCAGTTTTCCTACTCTGGCTGCAGGTATGGGTTTTTCTGGGTGGGGAAAGGTTCATCTTTCAAAGATCTTCACACCCAGAAGAATTTCAAGGGATAATGGACCCTCCTTGGCAACCCTCTGGAGAAAGAAGATGGGTTATGTGCCAGACTAGTCAGCTACCCTTCAGAACAGGAGTTTGGGGGAAATGGTCACTATCCACAGAATATTTAGATTGGAATGCTGGATGCGACAATATGGGGAGATTGCTGGGCATGGAGTGGGGGAACTGGATGTTGTGAGTCTGAAGAGGAGAGAATTCCTTGGTTAGGAAGGGACATGGGTAAAACAGGAGGTAGTTGTGTAGGGAGTATGCACTCTGCACTCTCCCAGAAGCAAAACCCCTGCTAAGTGGAGATCTTGTTTCTTTAATTTTAATCTCTTCAGATTTGAACGCACATGAGGCCTTTGCATAATGGCGGCTGTTTTGCTTAGAAGGGGAGCTGGGCAAAGGCAGGGAGCATGGGGAACATGTTGGAAGGAGACATCTATCCCCCACCTAACCTCTCCTAAGGAACCTCATTTAGTAGGTTTATTGGCCCCTGACAAACATACCTTGGCTTTGGACCTAGCTAGCTTACTGAGGTTTGTGTGTGTGTTGGGAGGAACTGAGATGTTTAGTGAAGTTGTGGGGAAGGAGTGGAGGCTCCTGGACACTTCCATTCACACATGTATACCACCTCTGATTAATTTCATTTGGCTTATCTTTCCCCAATGAGCCTACATAAATTTGTTCGGGTCTGATGGATCTACTGAAGTTTGTTGTGTGGAAGGGCGAGAACTGGTGTGTTTAATTGTTGTTACTGAGGAAAGTTTGGGTATTGGAAGTAGGGAAGCTGGCTGCCCCGAGGCATGAAGGGGAGCTGAGTTGCCAAGGGAACTTGGGTGGAAGTTTGGGGAGGCATAGAGGGGGTGATGTGAGTGCAGGGGGTGTTGTGTTTTTCTCCCTTCCTGTACATGTGCATACCTGTCATACCTCATTAGGCTTGTTAGTGCCTGACAAGCATATGCAAGCTCACTGGGGACCGAGGGAAGCCTGTGGAGACTTGTGGGGGATGAGGGAGGATGCAGGCCCTGGGAGTACAGGGAATCATAGGGTAATGGGGATATGGAGAGTCTGGCAGTGTGAGATTGGAGGTACATGATGCTAGGGCACATGGAAGGGATGAGAAATGCATTGAAAGCCCTTGGAATGTATGCAGAGTGAATGCCTACTGCAGATGGTGACCTCTGCTTTTCAGTACCCTGCTCATTCCCTGCCCAATGTGGAGGCAAGGAGTATACAGACCTGAGGAGGTTGTCATTTGCTTAGAAGACTCACCTGTGGACTTTTCAAGGGCTGTATGGGGGTAAATATTCCTTTCAGCCCATTTCATTTCATATCAATTGCTTTCTCTTCATTTTTGTAGTCCTTTAAATGAAATGTTGATGTGAATCACACTTCTTCCACAACAGGAGAAGAGAGACACTACACTTCTTGGTCAAAGATTTCAGATTTCTTTAGAGTTTGGATTTTGTACCCTTTATTTTGGTCATCTTTTTGAAGTTCACCTTTCCATCAATCAGACTGAGAGAAGTGGCCTCCCCTGTGGTACAATACAGTTGAATGTATTTGAAGGTTTCTATGAAACCTGAAACCATCTTATGCCATGGAGAATGACTTTTAAATTAAAGGTAGTACTTGGATCTTCCTCTTTGGAACCCAGTGAATAAAGTGTTGGCTGCTATTCAGTCTGACTTTAGAGTTGTGTTTCAGCGGAAATCTGTACAACCTCAGGGATATAACTGGAGTTTTTTAAATGGGGAGATTTTGATTAGTTTGAAATATCAATGATGTTTTCCTGAATTATACTATTTTTTCTGTTTGCTTGCATAACATTGTAGAAATAATTATAAATCTTCTCTTTAACTTAGATTTGCAAAATCTCGTGTGCTTCTGCATTAAACTTGCAGACTCATTTCCTTGGATTCAAACACAAGACGGTAAGATTAGGGTTTTTTGTTTGTCTCAGATTTTGTAGATAGTTACATTAAACGGTGATGAAATGTAGGATTGAAATCACTATTTTTCTCTTTTTAAACTAAATGTTCTAAAATGTGTAGTAAATTAGCAAAGCATCTAGAATTTTGTTCAGAATTTTCAAGTTTTACTGTTTCGTCATGTACAAGAAAGCACAACTTTTTTGTATAACAGTGATGTTTATAAAAGGTTCATGTTCATCTAGCTGTGGTTTACTGTCTGGATTAGTAAAACAATTTTTAAAGGGGATTTAAGCATTGCAGTGCTCCGTGTTGCAATTCCTAACTCCTAGGTACCCTGTCAAATAATGGAATTCACAGCCTCAGGTTAGGTGCTTAATTCTCCCTATACAAAGCATGAGGAGCCTTGATGCCTAAGAAAGGGATTCTCAGAAATCAGTAAGCTGAGCAAGGCACCACCTAAGCTAGCTAGGAATGAAATGCAGGTAAAAAGAGACAAGATTTAGGGCCCAGATTCACAGAAGTACTTAGATACCTAACTTCCATAGATCTGGACCTTAGGTGTCTATCTCTTCTTGGGATTCTCAGCAGTGAACTCTTTCCTGGAATTAGGCACCTAAGCCAGGTCACCCCTTTCTTGGGAGTGGAGGGGGGAGAGACTAACAGGGCACTCGCCTTATCAGGTCCTGTGGGGGGAACACCTAGTTTGGAAATCCTGCTGCGACAGGTGAGAGCCAGGACTGAGCAGCTTTTTAGCTGTGGGATGGCATCAGGACTTGAGTGGCTTTGCGTGTATCCATTGACAGAAACTTAGGCATTTTGGGGGTTTAGGCACCTGCGGTGTTAGGCAGCAACCAAGCTGTGGTTTTGTGAATATTACTATTATTATTGGATTTATGTGCCCAGGTTCCTTTTATAAATCCAGCCCCTAAAATACGTTTCAAAGCTTCATGCTGTAGTCAGCAAGGGACATGAGGCAAGATCAAATACAGATGCAGTTGTTTGTTGCTCTAAATAATGAGGGTAATGTAATAGGAAATGGTGGATTGATTTAAATCAGAACAATTTAAATAACTGATTTTTACTAATGATTTAAATCAGCAAGCAGGTAACATTGATTTAAAAATCAATTTTAATCGTGTTTTGCATTTATACTTTTTAGCTATTTTCCTAAAGAGAGGTTGATTCTTATTGGTTGGTAATCACTGAAACATTGATTTGCAACTAAATATAGCACTTACCCTAAACTTAATGCTTCTCTTTGCTAGCCAGGAGGATACACCATGTAAATAAATATAATTGCTCAAAAATTGTGTATATAGAGTCTAATTTTTACATTTTTATTAAGTTAGAAAATGACGAATTATGCATTTTTGATCTACTAGATGATGATTAATTTACTTGTAATTGGTGTCAAGCTCTATTTGGGTGGAAGTTCAAATTTAATTTAAAAGGCAGAAACATTATTTAAAAAAATTAAACTATCTTAAATGTGCTGGAAACAAGAAAAAATGAACAAAAAGTTTACCGTAACATATTTTGCATTGAAATTAATTGTTTTATTAAACAAAAGATATTTTATCTGTAGTTAATGACTTGAACTGTTTCTGGTCACTGTATCCTTCAAAATTTTGAACTTGTACCCTCATACTCTCACACTTAGTTTTTATTCATAGATTGGGAAAGGAAAACAAGCTCCACTGCTTTTTCAACTCCCAAATGGCTTATTAACTTTGAATGACCTAGTCATTGCACTGAAATAGTTGAATAAACTGAAATGAAGAAAATATTCTCTGTATAACTGCAGAAGAGGATCATGCTCTTAAAAGCTGTCTTAGCACTTCAGCAAACTTTGGTTCTAGGTGCTCCACTAGTGACTTCCACCAGTTCAGTGGTCTGACTTTGTTTAGAATTTGGCAGCAAATATGTATTGCTTAATACTATTTTTGCATTTAATTTCAATTGTTATAGATTATAGTAAGTTTAGGCCTTAAACTAGGTGGTCAATTTTAAATAGATTTTTTTAAAACATATATTTAATTTAAATTTAAAAATACCCGATGTTTGATTTTTTAAAAAAAAATCATTGATTTTTATTCACAGTGATAGAGAAACAATGTATGTATTTGGAGAAAAATTACCTTGTATGTTTTGAATAATCACCTTTTGTGTAGCCTTTAATCTAATCAGTTTATAAATAGTGAATGTTTGCCCATCTCTTTGACAAAGTAGAATTTTTAAGTAAATCTTAAATCTGTTTTTCTCTCATCAATTTAGGTGGAAGAAGCTCTAAAAGCCCATGGCATTAGTAAGTGCTAAAGTATAACTTTTTGCTTTGGTTAGATGAGTTTTATAAACATTCATACAAAACTGTAAGTCACCTTTTTAAGAATTTTAATTTTAGATCTGGTCCTGTTACCCTTGCTCTTGGAAGGAATCCTGTAGAAGTCAGTGTAACTAATTGGGCTAGTAAGGGGTGTACAGGCTTCAGCACTTGAACTGCAACTAGTAAGATTTTAGGATTTGATCATAAGAGGATTCTGAGACCTGGTCTACAATAGAGAAATAGCAGAAGAGGTTTGAAATCATTACTTATGGAGGGTTAACTTTTTAAAACAAATGATAGCTATTTAATTGTCAATTTCAGTTATTTCACTGCTGATTATTTTAACAGAAAAATAGTGTGGTTGTATTTCGTAGAGTTCAGAGATAGAAAAGACTTAAGTAATTTTACTTAAGTCAGTTTTTTCCTTTTTTTTTTTTTTACATTGGAATTTTTTTAAAAATTTTTTTTATCCCATTCTGTGTTAGACCAGAAAAAACCTAAGAGAGAATTGCCATTTCCCTGGTCCTGGGAGTTCTCCTGCAAAGTTCATGTGCACTGCAGAAAAAAAGGCTCTTTGGCATTTACCCAGTTCTGACAGGCAGGTGGGAACTATTCAATAAATACTTCAGGGAGAACTTGTGGCAATTCTCTTCCCAATCTGGGAGTTAGACCTCTATGACAATGGTTCCCAAACTGGGGCTGCAGCTGGGGAGGCGGGGCTAGAGCAGAAATGGGGGCAGAGTGTGGTTACGTGGGGGCTGGCCCAGGCCCTACCACAACCCCCTGAAGGTTCCTCCGCACCCTCCTAGTGGGGCATGACCAAGTTTGGGGACCTCTGCTCTAAGAATTTATTTGTGAATAAGACGCTACTCCTCTCCTACTCCCTAATACGCTACCTTTTCTGACTGAAAAACTCAATTTACATATGAATAAATGATACATTGTATGTTCTAAATCTGTACCATATCAGTCTTTCATGCATGACAGAGTAAAGAAGTCTTTTTAAATATTGAGATTTTTAAATATTACATTTTGAATAAAAATAGCTTCTGCAATGTCTGATTACAGTGAAGGAGGGATCTGGTACACTTTTTTTTATTGCTGCTTGCAGAGCGGCTGATTCCAGCAGGGTTTCCTTTTTGTCCTGGAATCTTGCCTAGTTTTTAGGCCTTGTCTACACAACAAAAGTGACTAGAATAACTATTCCCTATTAGCTATTCTGATCAATTTCCCTGTGTAGACGGGTGGTCCCTTGTGAATGCAAGGGTAGCCAGGAGCACTGTGCTCTGCTCTTAGGCCATGGGAGAGCTCTTTATATGAAATTAACTAGCCCTTTCCGAATCCCCTCTCTGTATCGTTTAATGTCTTCAAGTTGGTTTGAAGTGCTGGATATAAAGCTTAGTGTAGCAGACTCTTACTTCAGGCTGGGTTCTGTGTAAGATTTTCACTAATAGCGGGTTCTGCTGTAATTTAATACTTTGGTATGAGTTTAATTCATTGTAAAATTGGTGATTTGATTGCTATTGTAATTTCTTTTTCTCCATGTCCTCTTTATTAAATTGTCTAGCACTAAGTTTGTTTGTTGTAAATCTTTGGTGCTAAAGTTTGTGCTTCAACTATTACCAGCAAAATCTAACTCTTGGTATACAAAGGTGAAAGTAATATAATTTATTCCTTTACACATCAACAAGAAGCCCATACTGCTTCCTTGAAACATAGTGGGTGTCCAGTCTTTATAACTAAGTTCTTAAGGTCTCATTCGAGTCTTTGTTCATAAATTACTTATTTTTTTTTAGTTAAAACTCTGAGTGGAGTAGGGGACCAAGTGAAAGCACCTGAAAAACTTCCTGATTATGGTAAGTTAATTTCCTTATTAGATATAGTGCACTAAAACACAGCTGTGCATGATTTCTTCTGTATTTCAAGAAAGGATGAGAATTAACGTCAGTGATGCTAGAAGCTAGCAGGTCATTGGGGAATTTGCTTTCATTGTGTTTTTCCCCTTTTAATATCTCTGTAGCAGGGATGGCCAAGCTTACTGACCCTCCAAGCCATATCTGACAATCATCAGAAGTTCAAGATCTAGGGCGCACTTCCTGGAGCTCAGGGCTTCATCACTGTGGCAGGGTAAAAGGGCTAGGGGCTTCTGCCCTGCGGGGAGTGAGGGCTCAGGGCACCAGCCCTGCAAGGCACACTTGCTGGGGCCTCCAGCCCTGTGGGCTGCGCCTGCCAGGGCTCCGAAACCCTCCTTCTCTCCTGGCCAGAATCCCTAGCCCCACCACTTTGCCATAGAGCAGAAACCCCAAGCTCACCCCCACCCCATAGGCAGAGAATGGGGGGATGACTCTGCAAGCTGTACTCCTACAATTAAAGAGCTGCATGCAGCTCATGTGCTGCGGTATGGTCACCCATGCTCTATAGCATCTTCCGTGCAAGGGTAGACCATATGAATGGGTGAGACTTCAGGAATAATGGTTCACCACAGGTTGACTTCATCAAATGAATAATTACTGTGTCTCCTGAAAGGCATTGCAGGGCAGGGATTGGGTGTGGGTTTGGACATGACAGCAAATTTAAGTCCATCATTGGAGTGGGACGTCACCACTTCTTTCTTCTATATTTTCCCACTGCTCTTGAGATTGTCAAAGTATATAACAGTAAACAATGGGTGGTTGTTATTGCTTTGATACAGGGGGACTAATCACATTTCAGTAAAGTGCTTTTATTTTATAGTTCAAACTGAGCCAGAGAAGATTCAAGGACAAACCTTGGAAGAACAGCTTAATACTTGTAAAGATTCAGAACCTGCACTTGGTGAGCATTTTTTTTTAAATGCTGTAATTACATGCCAGTAATGCTTACATTTCCAGAGGGGTTGAGTGAATTTATATATTCATAAGTATGAAATTAGGCAAACCTTATACAGTTTACAATAGGTGTCTTGCTGGTGCATTATGTAAGTGAATCTTACTTAGGAGAATTCTTGCATTTCTCATTGCATATTTATTTTTGATTAGGTTGGACATCCATTTGTTGAGAGTGTGGGTTACAAATAATGTACGGGTATATACTAGAAGCAACTCTTGACCTAAGTGATTGTGATTATTGTTCTTATAATATCATAGTTAAGTTTGAATATAAAAATGCATTTTTATACAAATGTGTCAGTTTCCTTTGTTGGAGAGGAGATAATCTATTTATAAAGAAAATAGAAAGGACTTCCTTACGTTTTCCAGAAGTGACTAGTGACATTTGAATGCCTCAGTTTTTATTGCCTAACTTGAAGCAACTTAAAAAGAGCTTGTTTTCACAAGTGGGTGGTTAGGAAGATGTCTTAAGCTAGTCGCCTAAAAATTGAGGCACTCAAAATAGCTAGTTGTTTAAAAATCTTGGCCAATGTTTTTAGTACCTACTAAGAACAGATTGCTTTAGTTTCTTTTTCTTGTTTGAACTCTTGATCATCTGTGTGTACTGGGTAATAATATGTATGAAGATTGTTTTAGTAAACACTAAATTGTAAAACATACCTTTCTTCAATACAGGACTTGACTATATAATTGAATACCGATCAAAAGAGAATCCCCTTGTTTTCTACGAGTGTCAGCTATGCCACTGTCAAACGGGATTGAGTAACATGTTCATGCATGTTTATGGCTCTAAGCATAGACTGGCATATCTGGTAAGTTTTTGTTCATAGGTTAAGTTTTCTTTTGACTATTAGTTGGGTGGCGAATTCTTTACTTGCACCTTTCATTTTTAAATATATTTGTACTAGGATGTTAGCCAATTAAAATAAAATAGTTTTATGTATGTATACTTTCTATATGGCAAGCTCGGTTGTGATAGAGCCACACAACTGGCTTCATGTTCTGGACTGTTAGTGGGTTTAAAATTCTGAGCAGTTCTATTGCCTAACAGTACCAAACGTGTAACTACCTGCGGATAAGTCTCTAAATTGTCACTTCTTTTTCTTTGGTTGACTGAAGAGTTTATCTTGTCAGCAACAATAAAAGCCACAGCTTTTCTGTAATATAAACGGACAGCAACAGGTATATTTAAAAAAAAAAAAATTAAACAGACACTCTATCAAAAGGAGACATTCCACTACACATGCTTTTCCATCTGGGGAGCGGATGAGAGAACAAACAGCATGTGACAGCTGTGTAGTCACATTGCTTAATTGTACTGCTGGCAGGCGTGCAGATACCATAGTGATGTGTAGTAAATAAAGCTGGATAGAATAATTCCTTAATGCAAGCTTTTTTTCAAAAGTTGCATTTTTATCATTTATAATTTGTTTTTGATGTCTAAAAAGAAAGAACCAAAACAGTGAAAAATTCTGTTCCAGGGTGCCTCTGAGCAGATGTTCATTTTAAGTCTACAGGAACATTGATAGAGTACATGACTGGAAGTCAGGAGTTCTGAGGGTATGTCTCTCTGATGCTGTGGCTATGTTGGCACTGCCGGTTCGATGCCGTGGGATCGATTGAGTGGGCAGTGGAGACCTGCTCAGTCGATCCTACAAGTGTTCTCCAGTCAAAGCCATAAATCCACCCTGCAAAAAGTGTAAGGCTGCGTCAATCAGAGAGTGTCTCATTGGCGCAGCGCAGTGGAGACGCCACAGTAAGTCAAAGTTAGTAAGTTGATGGGAGATACACAAGCTATACTATGTAGCTTGTGTATCTCCTGTCAACTGCTGCTGGCAGTGTAGATGAGGCCTGAGTTGTGTTCCTGGCATTGCCACTAGCACAGCAAGTGACTGGACAAGTGGTACTTCAGTTTCCCAGTCTGAATATTTGTAAAGCACTTTGAAATCTTTGAATGGGAAGTTGCTTTAAAATTATCAAGTACTTGTCCTTTTTGAGTTTTCTTTTTCTAGTATGTTCAGAGAAATTACATTGCCTCATCTTTGAGCACTGACTTGAATTTACACTGTATCTGTTCAGGATGGACACTTCAACGCATTGACTTTTGTGCGTTGGAGGCATGTCATGATGCTGTTGGGTATGGGATCTGGTCAGCGATGGCTGTTTGTATTCTCAGATTCCATTAAGAAAGAACTCTTCGGATCCTTTAAGTCAGTCATTGGAGACTACAGGGTCAAATAATTCAGTCTTGATAGAGATCCTGCTGAAGCTGTTGACTTTTATGAAGAACTCAATTATACTTGTATCACAGCAGCACTTCAGAACAGATCATATGCTTCAACTTGTCTGTGCCAAATAGGTCTGTTGAGATAGTGACACAAGTTACGGACTTTTTGATGCATGTTTCTTCTGAGTTCTATATTTAAACTTAGAGGTGATGGCTATGCTACAGTTGTTAGATGCAGTAAGCATTCAGGGCATGTTCTGTGTGCTAAACCAGTTCATAGTACTATACGGTTGTATGCAGCCAATCTCTGGGGTGAAAACTGAGCCCAACCTTTGGTTCTTTCAAAACATTTAACTACTGTTGTATGGAGCTTCTTGATTGGTACAAGGGGACTTTGTAGGAAATGACACTGACACAAACTCTGGCAAAAATCAACATGCAGGAATTTCCACATGGCACTCAATATCTTAAGACTGCATGGAAGATGAAAATGAATACAAATCTCAAGTCTGTGCTGGCTTAGTAAGTCAGTGGTCCCTTAGTAATCAATGTGAAGCTCACAAGAGCCAAGGAAGAAAATGTTTTCTCAGAGGAGTTGAACTTTAACTTCATGGGAAGGATAAAAATTCCTAGGAGGGTGTAATGGAGTTCCTGGTGCTGTAGACCCCACAAGATTCTGCAGTGAAAGGAGAGTAGCTAAATCTCTCTTGTTTCGGTTATATCAATAGGTGACGTATAATTCTGTATAAGAAGGGATACTATCGAATATTTTTCACATCTTCCTTGCATGAGTTTAGTGGAGGCAGTAATGGCCAAAATGAGAACTGACACTACAACAGGATACATGGTTCAGTTTCCCTGAGTCATGAAGAGATGTCTTGATTAAAGTACTTCTAATAGGAAATAAGCACTTTCCATTTCAGATATTGTTTTTTAGATTGGTATCAGCTCTTTGCATACTTTTATGAAGAGCATGGATGTTGCAGTGTTGTGTTTCTACAAATGGGAAATTGTGTTCCTATAGCTGGCTGTGGACAGCTCTTTAAAAGATACAAGGATCTATCCACATCACTATCATGTTGCTGAAATAAGAAATTAATTTGAATAAAGTTCAGAAAATCACAGCTTGTTTCTTAAAAACATTTAGAACACATAGCCCATTCTAAATATGACTTTGAAAAGTTGTCTTTACATCTTCAAGAGCATAACTCAAGTAGACTTGGGGATCAAGATAAGAGGCAGCAGGGAAATGGTGTGCTTAACAGCTGGCTCTTCTATGACGCCACATTAGTGACCTTTGGCAGTTTTTCCATTTTGCAGTAGGTTGGTGACTGTCAGACATCTGACATTAAAGGATGATCTAGATCAGGGGTCTCAAACTCGCGGCCCGCGGGCCAACTGCGGCCCGCGGGCTTGTGTCATGCGGCCCGCAGTCTGAATCCGGCTGCAGGCTTGTGCTGGCATTTTTTTTTGAGCGGAGCTCCGGGAAGCTGTGGCCGTCTTAAAAAGGAAATGGCTGCCGAATGTGGGCCCCACAGAGAGATTGACGGCGGAGAGTGGAGTCTGAGAGCCTCTCTGTCTGCTCCACTGTGCTGCTTTAAAAAGGAAACGGCCGCCGAATGTGGGCCCCACAGAGAGATTTGACTGCGGACAGTGGAGCCTGCAAGTCTCTGTGAGAGCCTCTCTCTCCAACTGTGCCGCCGAATTTTACCCTGCGTGGAGATTTTTTCGGCGGAGAGTAGAGCATGAAAGGTACAGTAGAGTAGTGTGTGTCATGTGCGGCCCCCTGAACTCCACTCAATGTAAATGCGGCCCGCCACAGCAATTGAGTTTGAGATCCCTGATCTAGATGAAGTTGGGCTGCTCAGAGTGCTGCTGGAGGTTGTGAGATAAATTAAGAGGCACTCTTGTTGGCAAGTCAATCTTAACAGGATGATTTTGGCTTCCTATGGATTCATGACCTGCTCCCAGTGGGTGGAATGACACTTGGATCATGTGGTCATGTTCCTCTCTGTTTTTCTGGCTATTTTCTTAACACAAAATATTTAAAGATCACTGGCTTATTATTCAAGCTACCATGAATCCTTACCCATCAGTTGTTCCTAGTAAAATCATAATAAAAGACTTGAAGATTGATTATTGTGGTCCTTTATGATTTAGCTTGCATGGGAGAACACAACTGCTGAATAATGGAATGGAAACTTTGATGGCCAAAACACAGGGCATTTAAGCAGAAGAAGATAGTTCTAAAGAAATAGAAAGTTATAATTCCAGCTTTGTTTTCTTAAAATATGTTAAAGTTTTGTTGTGCATGTGCAAATGATGGGTTTTGCCTGATTTATAACTTACTCAAACCTGAATAGATTTTCACAGGGAGAGGGGCAGCTGTGACTTCAGGACTTCTCAACTTTCAAATCTCTGAATTGCTACAGTTATGTTTTTGTTTGTTTGTTTTTTAAAAAGATGGTCTTTCTAAGATTGGCAAAACTCTGTTTTTCACTGAACTCATTTTCAAATGCGCTGTATTTGCTTGAACTTAAAAAATAATCTGAGGCAGAGACTAAATTTGGAATATTTTAGCTTAAAAAGGTTATTTTTTTAAATGTAGATTTATATAATAGACAGCTGTCAATTATAAGCAGTTGAAAAAGGAGAGTTGTAATGACAAGTGTTGGGCTTGGCAACTCTAACCTATGTCAAGTACCCATTGCTGTAGTATCTGAGCACCTCACGGTCTTTTATATATTTATCCTGACAGTGTTCTTCTCAGGTAGGGAAATACTGTTATCCCCATTTCACAGGTGGGGAACAGGCACAGAAATCAAGTGATTTGCTCAAGGTCACATGAGAAGTCTGTGGCAAAGTGGGGAATTGAACTTGGGTCTCCTGACTCCCAGGCTAGCTCTCTAACTACTGGCCTAGCCTTCCTTCAACTGCCTTCCAGTCATCGCTTCTCATTTTTGGTTATAATTACATCCAAATAGAAAAAAATAGATACTGTATTGTAGGCAATACCTTGTGCAGCCAGAGGGTAGAAAAATAAATTTGACACTGTATTTTATCATTAAGAAAATCTGGATTAATAGATGGGTGGCATTTTTATTTCTAGAGACAACATTATCCTGAGATAGCGGAGTCTAATGATGCTAAAGGTCGAGGTTCAGATCATAAAAGAAGGCTTAAACAAATTGCAGCACTTATTGAGAAGAAGGAAGGAAGAAAAACAATAAAGGTAATTAAAAAAGAAAAGATAATTTCAACGCCGATGTGTTTATTAAAAATACTGATGTCTCTTTTATTTATGGGATGGTGGGCAAACCCTCTTATTAACTTTGTAAATCATAGCGTATGTTACAAATACTCTGTTTATTCTTCAAATGTTATTTTGGACCCAGATTTCTGTTATTTACTACTGAGCGTGCATAATCAGGTTTTTTATATATGTGTGTGCCACTTCAGAAGTCCACAGAAGTGGAATTAATCGCCCTGTAGTGCACTACAACAAAATGTCCATATTGTATATTGGTCAGTCCCTGTCTAGCTAGAAAGTGGAGAATGAGGTGTTTCCCTTTATCAGCAAAAATGAGAAGCATGCTGTCATGAGCATCATAAACATTACAGGAAAAAGAATCCCACAAAACTAAAATTTCTGCATCTTATGCACTATCTGTTGCAATTAGATAGGTAGCATAACATTTTCACATACTACTGTTCAAACAAAAGTATGTTTTACATATGGTAAGAAAATCTGACTTATTCTTATTGGGGTGCCTTGATTGCTTGCCATACGTCTTCGTAACTATTCAAAAGTATCCCAGGCCATGAGCAAGTAGAATATAACATGCTAACCAATATTTATTGTAATGGCTCTATTGTGCTAATGTTGTAACATTCTACGCTGGAGTTGAGTTTAGGCCCATGACACTTACTGAGGTACTGCCGATGTTGGGCAGACTTCCTTCTGCAATCTGTTGTTTGTACCAGTGCCCTCTTTGGGGAAATAGTGGCTGCTTTACTGGTGAAGATTCACTGCCTCCATTAGGGAAGGCACATGCTGATTTCTCTTAAGGAAACTGTTGCATGTCTTTACCCAGGAAACCAACTTTGTTTGGTTAATTACAGGCCAATATTACATGTTCCATTTCTGAGTACAACTATAGAGAAGATTGTGGCAAGGCAATGATAAGTACCTAGATACTTTGGATCTTGACATGGTCCTAGGCATGGGACATAAACAGCACAGGTAGCGTTAGTAGATGATCTCTTCTTGATGCTGAATGAAGATCAATTGCATTCTGATACCTATCAGCAGCCTTTGGTACAGTGGGCCATGTGATGATGATGACTTGCAGCATCAGGAGCAGATAAGTCAGCTATTGGGTCACTCTATTCTTTCCTTGCAAAGTGTTCCTAGAGATTTGTGCAAGGCAATTGTCCTTAGACCCTAAGGGCAGTGTTTTATGGAGTTCCATAGGATTCCATCTTGTCTCCGCTCCCATTCATTGCGTATGTGGGGCTGCTAGGAAGGTTAATGAAGAAGCCTGTCCTGTGGTGGATTCAGTATGCTGATGACACCACGCTTATCTCCATTCCACTTGATTCAGCCAGTGTTAAAAAATGTCTAGCCTTGTGTTTCAGGGAAATTGGGTAATGGATGAGAGCAAGGTGGCTGAAGTTCAATCCAGATAAGGCTGAGGTGATACTGGCAGATTAGAAGAAGCAACAAAGATGTCACAAGGTTGATATCTCAATCTGAGGATGATGTAAAATCTACGTTTGCTATTGGAGGATTACATTGCAGCAGTGCCCAGGAATGTTTTTTGCCATCTGTCTGGCCAAGTGATTGCAGCTGTTTTGTCTTGGCTATGTACTTTTCTGTTGTAATCCATGCTTTTGTCACCTTGAAACTTGATTTTTGCAGTGTACATTATATGGGGCTACACCTGAAATCTATTTTAAATTTTAAACCAACTTAAACTGGTGCAGAATGCTGCAAACTGCTTGTTAAGCCGTAGTTCTCCTTGGCAGCATCTAGTAACAATTCTCCAAAATTTTAATTGGTAGCCTGTTGGTCTTCAGATGAAGTTTTAAGGTGTTGGTTGATATAAACTGTGTGGGACCTGTCTACTTGAGAGAGACCACATCTTTCTCTGTGCTATGCCGTCTCAGTTGTGATCAGCACAGGTGCTTGTTCCCCATTTTTTAATAAAAGGCATGGGGATGCTGAGAGAACATTCTCCATGAAGGCTCCTTTCCTTTGAAAAGTTCTGCTCCCCATGGTCTGAAAAAGTGTGACCTTGTTGCCTTGGCTTGGTGTGCATGTTGCAAAGCCCATCTATCTATTTGAGCAAGCATTGGTGGAGGCAGCGGAGGGTGAGATATGTCTGTGGGAAGTGTGGCAGGTGTTTTAACTGGCATTGGTCACTTGGGACGAAGTCAGGTATAGGATGGTGGAAGGATGAAGTACTGTTTTAGTTGATTTTTACTTTTAAAAACTCTAGAATGCAGGAGATATAATGTATGTCAAGGGCTCCCAGAACTTTGGTTGAGAGTTCTCTGGTGTGGAGTGTATATAAAATGAAAATCTAAAAAAATAATGCAGGAATTGCTTTCAGTAAGACTAGAGGTGAACAGAATTGGGAGTTGTTTGCGTGTGTGATATTAAAATGTTTGCATGCAAATCCCTAATTTGCCACACGTGTTTTTGTCTTGCCACATTCATGCACAAATCAGAGATTTGCACATATCCATTTAATAATGTGCATAAGCGAAGTTTGTAGCAAGCATTTCTGAAAATCAGTCCCCACTATTAGTAGTATCCAAGAAGAGCTGATTTGGTATGAAAAATAAATCCTTGCGTGAATCTATTCACTTTATTTCAACAAGCAAAAAAGGAATAAGAAATTATTCATTGAATCCTCAATCTGAGTTGCTCTTGTTTCTAATTGTTCACTTTTTCTGTAAAATGTCTGACTGAAATAGTAATGTAGAAATTTTTTTTTATGTATGGAGCTTTGCTGGAAAGAGCACAATTGCCAACTTGTTTTCATTCAGGCATACTTAATCCAGTTCATTCACAGACTCAAGATTGTATATTTTACTTATTGTCCGTCAAGTTGTGGCTATCTATTCCCACTCACAGGATGCACCAGCTGCCTGCAGCTCAGATGATGGAACTTAACTAGCAGTGTCCATTGGGGTGCTCATGTACCCCGCCTCTCTCCATGCCCTGAGCCAGCCACATTCCTGAAAATTCTAGGGGTGAGGTTTAAAAGGAGACGTGATATTCCAACCACCAGATGTGACAGATTAGGAACCACTCCAGACTTTGTGCCTCCAGTCCATTTCACCATTAGATAGTGCTTAGTTACTTACTATTTGTTAATTTTAGATAAAAGTTAGTGGTTTTGAGTTTTACTTAGAATACATTTTTACAATATCAGTAAGTAAATTTATTAGATAGTATAGTAGTGTTAAGGCTTTGGACTGTGATTATAGCAGATCCAAAGGTCAAGAAACAGGTTTTAACCAGTGTGCCTCCTGCCCTTCCATTTTTGAGCATTGGATGTGCATACATGGTGCCTTGTTGCCTCAGAGAAGGACATTTGCCCTCCAGGTGTGCTATTTTCAGCACCTTTACCATGAGAACTAAGGCCTGGTCTACACTTACCTTCAAATTTGGCGGCAGTTGACGGGTGTTACGCCAGCTATGCAGAGTAGCTTGTGTAATTCCTCTCGACTTTGTAACTCCTCTTCTAGGTGGCGTCTTCACTGCACTGTGCCACTTGAGGGGGTGGCTTTAACTTGTCGATTTATGGATTGATTGAGTGGATCTTCACTGATTGCTCAATCGATCCGGATAGATCGATCTGACTGGCGAATTTGCCGCCGTCAGTGAAGACGTACTCTAAGAAAGATGGATAAAATAGGCTGCAAGCAATATTCAAGAGATTCTTGCAGTGAAGCTTACTTGATCAGATAATACAGTTGAAACCAAAAAAGTGGCATAGACAATCTCATCACCAGATGTATTGAGGGACAAGGCTAAACATATTAGGTGTCATTGACACTGTGTGCTTCCATCCCCTGTCATGAGATCTGACTTCTAAGAAGGTTCCCAAGAAAAGATCCTAATTTTAGGCATCAGAAATCTAGGAAGAGAGACTTCAGTGGAAAATGCCTTTGTGAGCAGAGCCAGTCCACAAATTAGAATCTCTGAATCTGATACATTGAAACAGAATAGAGCACCAGTGCCTAGAGACTGGAAATATAGTGAAGGGTCTGCACAGTGTCACCAGATCCAGATATAATCCCAGTTTCCAGGGGTTTGGATCCAGTGATGAAATCAAAAGATCTAAAGACCCAGTTATCAAGACAGAAGGAGGCATGGAATATGATATTGGATTCATGTAACAGTTCCAATCCTCTTAGGGATCTATCTGTTGTTATGCAAGTGTAAATTCATCATTCAGATCTTGTGCTGCTTCCCTGATCGGATCCAGAGAATGAAGAACTTGTAAAGGAAGAGCTTTCCAGAACACAGTGTAGCAGAAAAAAGGAGGGCAGAGGAATAATATGCAATGCCTCCCCTCCCACTTTTTAAAAGACTATCAGGTTCCCTTAGCAAGCTGCTTTGATACTGGGTCTGCTGTTATCTCTTCTCTGTTCCTAATCAGATTGGGATTGGATCAAAGGCCTGGTGACAGATCAGAGCAACAGGAGCTTTCCTTGTTTTACCTACCAGTTAGTAGAAAGTATTTGGTTGTTCAGGCATTTACAGTGGACCTTATTGTGGACCATACTATGATCTGAACCATAACATGGACTACAGACCTTATTAGAGAATGTCCCCTAGCTCTTCATGGCTGTATTGGCCAATTCCATGTTGCTAACAGGATTTGCAGCAGAAGGTACAGTGAGCAACTCCTTTCACCAGTGAATTCTAGCTCTACAGAAAAGAGGATGCTGGGCTCCATTGACATTAATCAAGGAAGAAGGTGAATCTTCTGCTATTTTACATGTTTCTTTGTCGGAGGAAGCACCAGTCTTTCTCCAAGATTTTCATGAAGTGAATCTTGAGATATACATTCAGACATCGCCAGTTGAGAACATAGGGGGTCTCCTCAATGGTTTTTCCACAAGAGGATGTAGTAACGTTTCAGGAGTTGGTTCAGAGAATGGCATCTACACTTAAACTATCAACCACTTTGGTGGAAGGAACTGTGAGCCAGCGTCTGATTTCTGGGATCTCACTCTTCTGGCTAAATATCATTACTAGTTTTAGATTATGTCAACCCAAGAATCTGTTAAGATCAGAGCCACTCAAAATAGGTGCTATAGAACAGATTTTTCAGTGGAAACAGAGGCAGTGGTTTCTACTCGTATTTTCTTATACCCAAGAAAGAGGCCTTCAACCAACCCTAGGTCTCAGGAATCTCAGTATGTTCATTGGGAAATATGGTTTCCTTATCTTAACCTCTGCTTATATCTTTCCCTTCCTTTCTCCAATAGATTGATTTGCAGCTCTTGATTTGAAAATGCCTATTTGACACACACATCACAAATATTTTCGATTCATAGTGGAGGAAGCCAATTTAAAAACACATTTTTCTTTTCTTCCGTCTGAGTATTCACAAAACTTTGGTCAGAATTAGCAACTCAGCTCAGGAGAGACAATATTCATGCATTCCTTTATCTGGATGATTGGCTAATAAAAGTACCATAGAAGGGTCATCTTTCCAAAGCTGTCTGTCACATGTACCCTTTTCAGAAATCTACACTACAGCTTTCCTCCCACTGATGTAAGTGCCCTATTACTCTGACATCATAACTCCACCTTCACAAGAGGCTTATGTTGATGTAGTTAGGGCATCGCAGTGTCTGTGTAGACACTACTTTATTTACATCACTGTTGGCTGTCTTGTCAATTTCATGGCAGGAGCTGTGAAATTGTCAAGAAAACTGGCCAGCTAGAGCTCAGCTGTCCCCCACACCCCTGAAGAGCTGGGTGTCTGGACCCGCTTGCTGGGAGCCAGGGTGAGAACGGGCCCCATTCATGGCTGGGAGCTGGGGTGAGAAGCCTGGGCAGCTGGACCCTGCTCCCTACTGGGAGCCTGGCAGCCTCGTCAGTTTTATGGGATGAAAATGGCAAGGTTGCTGGGCTTGGGAGGGTGGTGTGGTGAGAAGCTGGGGCAGTTGGACACCGCTCCCGGGGCACAAGAAGCCCTGGGTGGTCCCCCCAATGGGGAATGGTGGGGGAGGAGCCCACTGGGAGCCCAGGAACCTGTGGGGGCAGCTAGGCTCCCGCAGGAATCTGCCAGCAGAGCTGAGAGACCAGGTTCTCAGCTCCACACATTGCCTTGCAGTAATTATTGTGGTGGCTGTAAGTTGACCTAATATAGGTCAATTTACTTTCCTAGTGTAGACATACCTCAGAAGCATATAGGTCACTGCCCTTCCTCTCCCTGAAGGGGTAAGAACATTCCTTACTAGAGCTAAGCAGCTTCAGCAGCATGCCTCAGATGCATTCCAATCCCAGAGATTTGAAGAGCTGCTGGTTGGAGTTCCATATGCACATTTAGGTCTAACGAGTAATGTTTAGTAGAGTCTAGAGCAGATGCTCAATTCAGCACAGCAGTTCTCCAGTCAACTTTAAGTTAAGTCTCCTTGTCTGACCTGCTTTTATGCTTGCCAATCTATCCCATGAATGAAAAGATGCAGAGGCAACTTGAAGAAGAAATGAAGGTTACTTACATATAATCAGAGTTCATTGAGATGGAGAATATTTACACACTCTACTCACCTTCCTCTCATTCTCAAAGTCTTAAGTATAATATAGAATTGAGCAGGTTGTGAGTAGGAACTGAGGTCCTTAGAACATTCATGAATGGATAGGCGATGGAAGGGGGGATGCATGAATGCTTTAATGCACACTGCTAGTTAGAGAGCCAAGGTGGTGTGATAATATCTTTTATTGGACCAATTTCTGTTAGTGAGAGAGAGGAGTGTACACAAAGCTCTTCTTCAGGCCTCTTCTTCAGAAGAGCTTTGTGTAAGCTTGAAAGCTTGTCTCTCTGACCAACAGAAGTTGGTCCAATAAAAGATATTAATTCATCCACCTTGTTCTTCGAGGAGTGTCCCTGTGGGTGTTCCACTTTAGGTGTCCATGTGCCACCTGAGATAGGAGATTTATGGTAGCAATGCCTGGTTGAGTCACACATACACGGTTGCCATCTCTGGCAGTTATGTAGCACAATTCGACCAACTGTCCCTCAGTTCTTTCTCTATGGCCTTTGGCTTGAGTCAGACGCTTAGCAGTGCCCTTCTTTCAAACTTAGAATTCAGATAGTGTAGCGTTATTAGTGATTAGGAATTAAATAGCAGTTAGATAACTAATCATTATTTCTGCTCACCCTAATTCTGGAGGAAAAAATATGTAATAGCAAATCAATAGAAAAGAGGTTTCATTTGAATTTATACTCTAGTATCACTTTTATTGCCCCTCTCCCTCTTGGGGCAGAAAAATTCCCTGGTATGCCTGGATCTCTGGGGTTTAAGCAGTCCCTGATGTGCAGACTGTCCATATCTCTCTCAGATGGTCACGCACATTATGTCTGTTGTCTTCACGAGTCTCTCATTTCTCAGAAGTGCTCGCATTGCCACAACCTGAAGGCCAGAACAAGAAAGGCGTGAGACCTTCAACTTAAACTCCGAATGATGCAGAGAAATCATTAAGTCCTGCATCAGACCCTGAGTCGTGGTCCCCTCCTGGCCAACGGTCGCCATCAGCAGCCTCTGGTACAGGGCTGGCCACAAAAGCACCCACTAAAGAGTCAGCACCCAAAAAGACTATGAAAAAGCACTTCCCAACATCACCTCTGTGAGAATCAGCTAAAAAAAAAGTGCTTTTCAGCCATGGTGTCGATGGTACCTAAGAAGTCTCCAAGTGCTTTGGATTCTGAGACTTCGGGACTGTCAGGTACTGCCAGTAATCTAAAGACCCTAGGAAAGCAAGCTGTGGGAAGGGCACTAAGGGTAAAGTGAAGCCCATAGCCTTGGTACTCATGGAGCTGAAAAGACATTTGGCACCGACCACTTCAACCACACGGCAGCTGATGGCACTGCCTATGGTGCCGACTGTGCACAGCACAAAATCTTCACTGCCACCGACAGCTACACATACATCGATACCACCAGTTATGCAGACATCAGGACTATCCCTCCTGGTACTGCAGCAATTCCTGAGACAGAGAAACCGAATAGTCTTAGCCAAGCCAGTGTCTCCTCACTTGGTACCAACATTACTCCATCCTACTCATTACCAAGTTGCATGACCACTCCACCCAGGTCTGCTCCCCCACTATCCAGTGATGCTGAGGAAGAAGTGGAAGGGCAAATATGCTCATCCTGTCACTCCTCTTCGATTCACTCACCCAGAGCAGGGTCGTCACATCACTTGAGCCATCACTCTTGAGTATCCAACTGGTATGGGCACCTTGGGTGCCGCCACCCCCTTGCCATTCCCATCACAATGGCAATACTCTGATCCCTGGGCTATATACAGTGCACAACAGCAAAAAGCCCCAAGCCTACCAAGATCTAGGGCACCAAGATCACCAACATCAACTCTACCAGTACCCTCAGAATCCCAAGAGGAAGTGGGGTTTGAGGAGACTGAGCAGGTCTCTGATCAAGAAGACCCAGCTGTCCGTGCTTAGGGTAGCCACCTGATAATGCCAGGGTCAGGGCAGGCTGTAAAAGGAGAGCAGATTCTCCCAGCACTGATGGGTGACACTGAAGCCAGACTTCCCAACCAGCTACAAACAGTGCTTCTGATTCCCCACACTGGTTATCAAGAAGCCACTATACAAATACACACAGCCCACTTTACTGCATTTCAGTCTCCGGCTCCCAATCAGCTACTAGGTCCAGTAAAGAGACCAGTTATTTAAACTCTATGCTCTTTACCAAAAAGTTCTCCTGACCCCAAAGGGTCAGCCACAGTACCAGATCAATATAAGTTTAGATCTTACCCAAAATATCATGCTGCCAGCCAATCCTTTAGTAACTAAAACTAAAGGTTTATTATAAAAAGAAAGGAACAAACAATAAGAGAACTGTTAAAGGATTAAAGCAATTGAATACATACAGATGATTTGAAAGTCCATATATATCATGTTTCTAGAAGAGTTGTGGAGTTTGCAGGCTTGTATAGTCCTTCTGGTATACATCCAGTACTTGGATGGGTCTCAGTCCTTTGTTTCACTGCTTCAGTTCAGTTGTAGTTGAATTGATCCAGAGGTAGAAAGGTGGCTGAAAGCTGAACATGGCTGAAGACAAAATGGATCCTGGACCTCTGCCTTTTATGTCCTCTGGCCCTTGCCATGCTGCTTGTGGAATTTCACAGGAACCAAAATGGAGACCAGAGTCACTTGAGCAAGTCCTGGTGACTCATCAGATATATCCCTGGCTTCTCCCCCTGGGCCCCTTGCACCTGTGAATGTCTTAATGGGCCGTTAAGCAGGCTATTGTTATAGCCATCCTGTCTGAGGAATGGCCTAGAAACAGCCCAATTAAGGTATATCAACCATATCCATAACTTCCATTACTGTTTATGTCCATGTGTTATATGTGTATCATCTTACTCAGCACATTATACCTTTCTAACAGTACCTGACATGGCATATCTCACATGGATTACTATCATTTTGACCTACTGATGTCAAACAATATAATAAATGCCCCTCCCCCCCAATCCATCCAGTGTGACACCCCCAACGTGAGATTGGTGTAGAAGGGAGTAATCAGAGCTCCTAAATACACCTCAGGGGCCCCCCTTATCCAGCCAGCATGACACCATCTCCACCAAATTTATTGTTATCTTCACTGGATGAAACTATAATGCCCTCACTGCTCACCATGGGGGATAACTTTAAGCAATTCTAGGATCTCTTCAAAAGGATGGCAGAATTTCTTGACATATCCCTTGAAGAGGTATCTGAGTCCTAACACAAACTGCTGGACTTATTGCAAACAGCCTCTTCTGCCAAGATAGTATTACCTATAAATGATGCCATCATAGAACCTGCCGAGACTATTTGGCAGACACCAGTGACAGCACCACCATTGTGCAAGAGGTCGGCAACAAAATATTATGTTCCCTCTAAAGGAAGTGAATGTTTGTTCAGACATCCCGCATTGAATTCCATTCCAAATAGCTAACTATGAGGCCTTCTTGGCCAAATACACACACAATCTTCTCCAAAATGTCAGAATTTGATAGCTTGCCAGATGAGATAAAAGAGCAATTCTGGGCTAACATTACTGAAGACTATCTTATTTCCTAGATTGCACTGCAAACCTTGCTTGATTTGGCAGACACAGCTGCATGCTCTTTGGCCACATTAATAGTCATGCATTGTGGCTGCATCGTTCGGGGTTTCCCAGAGAGATGCAGATGACTGTGGAGAATCTGCCGTTCGAAGGCCCGAAATTATTCACAGCAAAAACTGATGTCTCCATATTCTTAAAGACTCAAGGGCAAGTCTAAAATCACTAGCCATCTATACGCCTGCAAATAAAAAGAAGCAAGGGAGGTATTATACACAGAGATTCTGTCAACCTTGTGCACAACCCAGAAAGTATGATCAGAGATGTAAACACAGACAAACAGGCGATGCCAAACACCAGATCAGTCTTTGGTGGCTCAACAATGTACGTCGATGCAGCAATCTTGAAGTCAAGGTGAAGAGTATGAGACACCCAAAAATTCTAACATGGGAAACATATGCCATCTCCATGCCATTTGGAGACTGATTGTCACCATTCCACTGAGTCTGGAAGAACATCACGGCAGACATATGGATTCTAGAAATTATAGAAACTGATTATTCTGTCTCTCTTATGTCTATCCCACCTACCCTTCCCTCCCCCCTTCCTTGTCCCTCTTCAGAGACCCCTCTCCCAAGAAACTGTTACAACAGGAAGTAGAGTACCTTATACAGCTGGATGCAGTCGAACCTGTACCACCACAGTTCAGAGGGAACAGCTTTTACTCACATTACTTTCTAACACAGAAAAAGACAGCCAGGTGGAGACTCATTCTAGATCTAACAAGACTCAACAAATTCGTCAGAACCCAACATCTCAAGGTGTTGCCATTAACAATGATAATTCCAGCATTAGAAAAAGGGGATTGGCTCTCTGCTCTCGACCACCAGGATGCATACTTCCACATAACGATATATCTGTCACACAGAAGATTCCTAAGGCTCACCTTAGGAAATCAATACTTCCGATACAAAGGACTTCCATTTGGACTATCGACCGACTTAAGAGTCTTCTCAAAAGTTCTCTCAAAGGTGGCAGTGCATTTACACAAATACAGAATCATGACATTCCCATATCTAGTTGGCTGCCTGATAAGGGACCAACACAATATGAAGCGTTAGAGGCCACTCAAAGCACGATAACACTCTTCATGAAGCTAGGGTTACAAATAAACAAAAATCAGCACTGGTACTAGTCCAGAAACTAGAATTCATCGGGGCCTACCGCAACTGCCCCAAAGCCATAGCCTCCTTACCTAAATAGCGCTTCGTTACTCTAGTCAATTTAATATTAACAGTTACGGATAGCCCTCAAATATCTCTCAAAACCTTCCTACAACTATTAGGGCACATGTCAGCAACAACTTTTGTAGTCAAGCATGCCTGACTTCATATGAGGTGCCTCCAGGCATGGACTTCGAACAATATACACCCCTCACAGGCTCATCCTTAAGACTCCGCACAATGCCACCAAAGTAAAGGAATCTCTAAAATGGTGGATCCAACCAAAGGATTTCTGTACTGGGTCCCTTTTCTACAAGGAACCTGATGATGACAATCACTACAGACAGCTCTCTAATAGGCTGGGGAGTGCACTTGCTCTACAACACAGTTCAATGCTGATGGAATCCAGCCTCCACATAAACTTGCTAGAACTAAGAGCAGTTAGGAATGCATGCAAGTACTTTCTTCCACTGATCAAAGACAAATCAATCAGGATTCTAATGGACAATGTGACATGCACGTTCTACATAAACTACCGGGGGGAGGCAAGATCACACTCCCCATGCACAGAAGCAATGCTTCTCTGGAATTCGTGCATCAGTCACAATATCAGCATAGCAGCATCATATCTTCCGGGCTGCTAGAACACACCAGCAGAGGTACTAAAGCAGAGACTTCTCACAAAACCACAAATGGGAAATGGACCCTTCAGAGGACATTCTCAGAATGGGGATTCCCTACGATAGACCTTTTTGCAACAGCACAAAATACCAAGTGCCCATAGTTCTGCTTCAGAGCAGGACTGGGTTCAAACTCCTTAGGTGATGCTCTCCTCATCAAGTGGGATGTACCCCAATGTATGCTTTTCCACCCATATCGCTACTAGCCTGAGCCATTTCTCAAGATCAGGAGGGGCATATCCAAAATCATTGCAAAGCAGCCACTTGGGCATCCGCCCACATGTTCTCAAAACACTATGCTATAGAACAGCAATCATCTTCAGACTCATGGTTTTATAAACTGTCAAGAACGTAACTCCGAAGCCCCTCCCATCCATTGAGGGGAACTGCTTGACAGTCACTTAATGTGGAGCATCCACATGGACACTCTTCAGAGAAGAAGAGAAGGTTGGTTACTTTGTGCAGTAACTGAGGTTCTTTGAGATGGTCATTCCTGTGGGTGCTCCACTACCCTCCTTCCTCCTCTGTACTTTGGTGTTATATAAATATAAATTATGCTCGGCAGTAGAGAAGGAGCAGAGGGATGGCTGGTTGAACTGTGCTATTAACTGTCGGAGACAGCGTGAGGCAGTGACAGTGCATGTATGACCCAACTGGGCATTCCTACCATAAAGCTCTGATTTCAGGCAGAAGGCACATGGACACCTAAAGTGGAGCACCCATAGGGACAACCATCTTGAAGAACCTCAGTTACTGCACAAGGTGAGTAACCTTCTTTTGTCTCTCTAATATCCTGGGACCAACACGGCTACAACACTGCATACTGCTAGGTAGATTCTACCATCTGAGCTGCATACGGCTAGTGTGTTCCATGAGTGGGACTGTGCATAGTCCATCTCCAAGAATTTTGGTTACAAGTAGGTAACCTTCATTTGTTTGAGCATTGCGGTAAGAAATTATTTGTTTTGTAGGAGATATCAGTGTCTCCTTCAGGATTCTCTGCTGTTACTGCACTCTGTTGTTGTAGGAAATAAGTTTTGTGTTTTTTTTTTTTTTTTAAAGCAAAGCAGGTGCACAAATCACTTCTGAATCCATTAGTTTGTTTACTGTGAGTCTGATACCTGCATCTGCTTTACCTAGTTTTCGTACCTCTGGCATGTATGTATTGCAATGGGAAATACATAACTGGGCTTCAGTTTGGATCTACTTTCAGGGATGGTAAATTTTTATGCTTAACACACTAACAATGTCCTTTTTTAAGAATAATTATGTAAATTAGGTTGGTTAATTATATGTTTAACCAAATTTGTCTATAAAAAGTTGTGTTAACATCAATGGGCTTTCTGTTTAGGTTGTAACGGATCCTCCTGTTACAAAGAGAAAATGGAAAGAAGGTAAGAGTTCTCTATGTTTATTTAAGATTAAATTCTGCAGTCTTGACTTGGTTGCAAGATCTATTGACTTCAAAGGGAGTTTTGCCTGAGCATGCACTGCTAGAGTTGGTCGGTATTTTGGAGTATATTACAGTTGTTTGCCAGGTGCCTGATTTGCAAGGTGCTGAATGAAAAACCGACATACGCAAAATTGAAATAGGACATTGTTATTCCAGAATAAGTGTTCACACACAGACATAACAAAAGGCGTGAATTAAAACCAGTTCAGTTATTTTGATTGAGGAGTGGGGGGGGGGACCAGACCAGACCAGACCTTAGAATAGTTGATCAAGAAGAGCAGTTAAACCCAGAGCACTGTAAAGGGAACCTGATAGTCACTTTCAACAGATTGAGGAAAAAATTATCCATTGGAAATCCAAATAAGTATGGATTCATCTGTTAGTCTAGATCAAGGGTTCTCAAGCTTTTTATAGTGTGAGCTACTCATTAATGAAGAATCTCATGGACTATCTCTTGCTTGATGATAGCATGGACCACCTTCCTTCTTACTGCATTTGCCCAAAAAAAAAATGGTGGAACAACTTCAGCAATTGCTTATGTGACAACATAATATTGTATCTGTCTTCAGTGCAATTTAACAAGTAGAGACTGTGAGGAGAACTAGCACCATTTGATCAGTCACTTTTTCATATTACCAGTAAATATTCTGCAGATCATTGATTGAACACAGACAGCAGTTTTAGGTTTCTGGTCTCTGGAGGTCTGAGAGTTTTTGGTTAGTGTGTTTGTCCATGTTGTCTAGTTGATTCAGCACAAACCAAAATGTACTACTTTGAGTGATGATCTTTATATGGATTCCAGACATGATGCACATGCATGTCATGTGCCAAAGTCAGACCTATTTGTAGTAGTGTCCGTTGACCCACACCTGAGTCTTGCATTGGTTATGTGGTGCATCCAAGGCTTTAAGAGGCTGTGCTGATCAATGCTGCTCCAGTTCCCTCTTACTGCTGCAAGGCCAGAGTTGGAGTCCCCGTTCCTCAGTGCTCTTAGCTTGCTAAGAGAACTTTGTTGTTTTTTCCTGCCATTTTGTATACTCTTTTTCTAGCTGTATATAGTTACCACTGTTAGGTTAGTTGAGTTCAGTTAGGATTCCCTTGTTGGACTTCTTCCCTACCTGGGCACCCCTCTTCCTGGGGACTATGCCCTGGTTAACTGACTTCAAAAGCTGTGCTTTGTGTCTATGCTCCTTCTGTGAGTGTTGAGTATCAATGTCTCTTGCTTCAGTGAAGCACATGTTGTTGCCCACTTTACATCTTCTGCTTGTTCCCGCCTTGGATCTGGGAATCTAAAGAACTTCATCTCCATAACATCTGATGGAGGAAGCTGTGCACCCATGTATGCGATTGGACCAGGACTGATGGATCTGCCAGCGCGGCACCCATCACCACCAGTGAGCCCTTCTCTGGTCCCTTTCCATGCTCCGGTGCCTGCAGAACTTCTGCACCTGCAGAA
Organism: Mesoclemmys tuberculata; assembly: GCA_007922155.1. Taxonomy (NCBI): domain Eukaryota; kingdom Metazoa; phylum Chordata; order Testudines; family Chelidae; genus Mesoclemmys; species Mesoclemmys tuberculata. The sequence goes on along the minus strand of ML675603.1, from coordinate 103,030,956 downwards.
GCCCCACCACGAGCATAAGAAGCATGGACGTGGGCATAAGGGAAGATCTCTGACTGTGACTGCCTCTACAAGCTGTCTTGCCTCCCCAAGACAAGTTGGATGAGAAGTCACACACATTGACCCAACTGCTGTGCCGTCTAAGAAGCCTCTCACGGAGCAAAAGTCAAAGCACCACTGCAAACTACTGGCACTGCTTCCAGCCACAGCCTCCGATCCATCCCCTCCAGCATCATCGACGCTGCCAGGCCCCTCTGGACTCTCGCACGCTCTTTCAGTGAGCTGGGTGGGTATCTGTGTGGAAGTATGCCGGGATGGCTGTCTCCACTGATGCCCATGGCCGAGCTGATGCTGCCGTATTCTGGCTCCCCAGATCCCAGCTGCTTTGAGTCTCCCATCTCTAATGGATGAATCTTTCCTGCTCAAGCAGTACCCTGTTCCGCTCCTCTGGCACCAATAGGCTCTGCCTCTGCCAGACCCGTCCTTACAGTCTGCGTGGTCCTCAGAGTCGGGCTTCCTCATTCTCCCCTGCATGATCCTACAACCTGGTTTCTCAGTGACAACCGCCCTGCCTGCCAGCATGTGGCCCTTCCACCGAGGTGTGGTTCCTATATCCCGGGCTCGCAGATGCCCAGCAACCCATATGCCTGGCCCTGTTGGCCCACTTGGGACCCTTACCGGGACCACGGAGTACCGCGGATACTGCACTCAGCCAAACCCTGCTTGCACGCCCCACCCTCCATTTCTGATGAACCTCAGGACATCACTGCACCAGTGGTACTGCCAGTACCAGGCCAGTTCTCAGTGGAGTCTCCTGATCTCCAGATGAAGCGCGCGTTCCACCTTCCCTTTCCCCTCTGGATGACCATACTAATACCATGATCTGCTTCAGTGCAAGGCTGTGGCTCCCAACCTCTGGGTAGAGGATGTCCAGGACTTGCAAAACCAGTTCCTGAATATCTTGCAACCATCTGGTTCCTCCTGCACTGCCTTCCCTATTCATAAAGCCATCCTCCAGCTAGCTCAATCAGTCTGGCATGTCCCTGCTTTCTGTGCCCTTACCCTGAAGCATGCCGAATGTCACTAGTTTGTTCTATCTAAGGGTACAGGCTTCCTGTTTAGCTGTCCGCTCCCCAATTTGCTCATGGTGTATGCAGCAGCCTAACACACTTGACAGCAATACTACAAGGCCACCCCTGCAGACCAGGCAGCCAAAAAACTGGACCTTCTGGGGTGCAAGATTTACTCCTCTGTGGACCTCCAGTTCCATATAGCCAATTACCAGACCCTCCTGGTGAAGTACGACTTTCCCTCATACTCAAAGGCCTTCCTCCCAACAGAGAAGCAGCAGGATTTCCAAGCACTGCTGGACAATGGCAAGCTACTCACCATGGTGGCCATCCAAGCTGTGGTCAGTGATGTTGATATTACGTCTCACTCTCTAGTGTCTGGTGTGGTGCTCTTCTAGGATTCCTGGCTCCAGTCCTCTAGCTTCTCTATGGAGGTCCAGACCACTGTAGAGGACCTCCCTTCTGACAGTCACAAATTTTGCACCGTCAAAAGGGACGAATCCCTCCACTCTCTCAAGGATTCCCATGCCACTCTCTGGTCGCTTGGTATCTACACCCGGCTCCGACCCACAGGCAGTAGTGGTTGTTTTCCTGCCCCTATCTCCGCACTGCCTACCAGCCCTCCTCTCAATGCCCGCAGGATCCGCCTGGTCATCACCCACGCACCCAGCAACCTTGTTACTGAGTTGCTACCACCTCCATCTTTGACCTTCCCACAATCTCCATCCAAAAAGCCATTTTGACTTTTCCCCTGCGACCCACGAACTTCCCTCCACCTTTCCCATGGTGTCCCAGGTACTCTTTGGGTGCTGTCTTGCCCTGTTTGCCCGCAATTGGGGAACGTCATCACCGATTGATGGGTACTGGACATTGTTAACCAGGGGTACCTGATAGAGTTCCTTTCATTTCCTCCCTCATCTCCTGCCCTATGATGGTGGTGGGGATCCTTCCCACCATGATTTCCTCTGAGAGGAAGTGGACACCCTCCTTTGGAAGGGCACCATAGAATAAGTCCTACTTCTATGGCCGTGGGTTCTACTCTTATTTCCTTGTGCTGAAAAAGGGAGGTGGCTGCCACCCCATTCTGGCTCTCCAATTGCTGAACAAATTCATATCTGGTTCTGTACGGTCATGTTCCCTCTCATTATCTCATCTCTCCTTCACAGGGCCTGGTTCATGGCTCTTGATCCGAAGGATGCATACTTCCACATAGATACCCACCCAGCTCATCAAAAATTCCTCCATTTCATGGTGGAACACTCAGTTCTGGGTCCTCCCCTTTAGTATCAGCACTAACCTTCATGTGTTCACGAAGGTCTTTGCTGTTGTCACTGTCCATGTGTCATCTCGGCCACTCCGAGTTTCTTTATCTGGATTACTGGCTTCTTATTGTGCTGTCTTGCACCTGTCTCCTCTGTGCTATCAAGACCTGCCACGTGCTCCTTGCTGACTTGGGTATCTGCATCAACAACAAGTCAATTCTTGTCCCTACACGTATGTTCACCTTCATCAGGGCATGTCTGGACTCTCTCACGGGCTGAGCTTTTCTCCCGACAGACCGTTTTTGCTAATGTCACCTCCCTCATTGTGCGACTGTGTCGCACCCCAAGTACGCATATCCACCAGTGCCTTTCCCTCCTTGGCCACATAGTGGCCTGTACCTCTGTAAAACCATATACTCCCTTGTATATGTGCTGCCTCCAACTGTGGTTTTTGTTAGTCTACAAACCGCAGTCGGATTACCTGAGCAAGCCAGTCCTGTGGCAGCCTCACCCTATCGTGGTTTCCCTCACATGGTTGACCAATCCATTCAAAGTTGGCCAGCATTCTGTTCACTCCTCCTACTCCCCACACTCTCACTATAGATACCTTGATCATTGGGTGAAGCACCCATTTGGAGGGCCATGCAGCTCAGGGCATCTGGATACCTAGGGAGTTACGTATGCCTATTGTGGTATAGCAAGGGCAGAAGGCAGTAGGAATGTTCTGGAAGGACGGTATGTAAGCTCTAGAACATAGATGTCAAACTCAGGCCCACGGGCCAAATCTGGCCCGCAGTGTAATTATATTTGGCCCGCGAAAAAATACCAAATGTCTACTAGAGCTGGCCCGCCGGTAGACAGCGCATGCACCGATTTCACATGTGTTTATAGTATTAAGCTTTGCTTGTTCCAGATTCAATGTTTAAGCAAAACTTAAGTTTGTTTCCATATGAAAAGGTTCATCGTTAGATTTGATGAGAAGGAAAAACTTCCTCAATTGTAGACATTTTTTCAATAAATATCAAGGTTGGCCCGCGACTTTGTCCAAGTTTTTAATATTGGCCCACTGTGTATTTGAGTTTGACATCCCTGCTCTAGAATGATCCGGGCTTTATTCCCTATAGACTAGCCAGAGTCATTAGAGGGTAATTAGGGTCAGCTGACATCAGCTAAGGCCCACCCAGGTGCCTGATAAAAACCCTCTACTCCTGAGAGACAGGGCATGAGCTGAAGGAGTAGGTGTGCTGTGCTACTGAGTAGAAGGGTGTGTGGAGTTGTGAAGAGGAGCAGAACAGAGTACAGTGGTGTGTGGGAGAGAGGCGGAGTCCTGAGGAAGGTACTGGGCTCAAGAAGCCAGAAGGACAGAGGGGGGAAAGTAGCCCAGGGGAAAAGACTGCAGTTGCATGTATGTTGCCAGCAGCACATAGCTGCTACTCATAGGGCCCCTGGGCTGGGACCCGGAGGAGAGAGCGGGCCCAGGTCCCTACCCCCCTCCCTGGGGAGATGGGATAACTGGTGAAGCCCTGGCCCCCTACAAGAGGCAAAGCGCGAGACCCACTAGGGGGAAGCCAGCCATTTCCCACAGTATGAACATCCTCAGATTGAGGGCTGCCCACCTTGCCTGTTGAATGTTCCTGCCTCTCAGCAGATCCGGCACGTTCAACTGCTTTTTGACAACATGAAGGCAGTTGTGTAAATCAGTGGGCAGGGAGGTGCTCAGTCCTCTCCCTCTGTGTGGAGGCCATTCTCCTCTGGAACTGATGCCTCAGGCATGGAGTCACTCTCTACACCATACATCTCCCAGACACCAGCAACTCCCTAGTGGACATGCTTAGTGGGTCCTTCTTTTCTACGCCAATTATAAATGGGAGCTACATGACTCCATGCTCCAGTTGGTCTTTCACCATTGGGGCACATCGTGCTGGGACTTCATCCCAACTGCCATAAACTACAGGCTTCTCCTCTTCTGCTCCAAAGAACCCTTGGGCTAGGCTCCCAGGTTGACACACTTTTCCTGCCATGGACCACTGAACTCCGCTACATCTTCTTGCGTATCCCCCTGCTCCCACTAGTCCTGTGCAAGGTGCAGCTTGATTGAGTGATGTTTATCCTAATGGCCTGCTTTTGGCCCTGCCAGTACTGTTCACTGATCTCCTCCACCTCTCCGCTTGCCCTCTGATCCGCCTCCTGGATCTTCTCACCCAGGCACATGGCAGCCTGCAGCACCTCAGCCCAATCCCACACCACCTGACGGTTTGGTATTTGGAAGGGGCTTGTGTGTAGACAGAGTGTGCGCCATGCCAGTATGCGACGTCCTCATGCACAGCATGCAACCGTGTATCAGGACCTGCTATCAAGAGAAATGGCAACGCTTCACCTTTGGGCACACCACCACCGCTATCCTCTGAACTCCATCTTCATTCCTGTCTTCCTTGATTTCTTTCTCCAGCTTAGGCTGTCAGGCCTCACCCACTCCTTCCATGTTCATCTGGCAGCACTCAGCACCTTCCTCTTTCCTGTGGACAGTTTCTCCACATTCACTCACCTAACCATTGCCCACTTCCTTCATGGCCTACTCAACACCTTCCCATTGGTACGGAAGCGTACCCCCTCCTGGGACCTCAGTCTTGTCCTCTGTGCCCTCACATGGCCGCCCTTTGGAACCCCTCATGACCTGCTTTCTTACCCACTTCTTGATGAAGGTGGTGATCTTGGTAGCCATCATCTCAACAAGGCAGGTTAGTGAGCTGGTGGCCATGATCGTCAGCCTCCTCTTTACCATCTTCCACAAAGACACAGTCTCCCTGCAACTGCACCCCAAGTTTCCTCCCAAGGTGGCCTTTCTGTTTCACCTCCACCAATCTATCCCAAAGTGCATACCTTTTCCAGGGCATCCACTTTGCATTCTCTCAATGTTCACCATACACTAGCCTTTTATCTCCAGTACGCCTTCCGGGCCTCACCAAGACTCTTCCTCACCATTGTGAAGCACTGCTTGGGGTGTGTCCTCTCCTCACATCTCTTCTCTAAATGGATCTCCCATTGCATCGAGAAATGCTACGCCCTCTTTCACATTCCCACACCCCTTGGAGTTATGGCCCACTCCATATGGGTGCATGGAACTGTCAGCCTTCCTCGCAGATGTGCTGCGGCAGGACATTTGTAGAGCAGCCACGTGGTCCTCCGTTCACACCTTTACTGCTCACTACACCATCACCCAACCATCACTGGCAGATGTGGCACTTGGCTGCGCTGTATTGCAAACTGTGAATTCCTCAAGTCCTCACACCCATCTCCAGGTGAGCACTCTCGCTATGCACCCATTTCTGGAATCCATATAGGGACCGTCACTTGAAAAAGAAAAGGAGGTTACTTACTGTAACTGGAGGTTTTTCAAGATGTATGATCCCTGTTTGGATTTCAATACGTGCCTGTCATCCCCTCTGCTGCGTGGGGCTTCCTTATTTGCTGGTAAGCCTCTTAAAGACTCGACACATAATGTGGCCAAGGCACATGTGGGTCAATGGAACTACTCAAACAGTTCTGGCTCTGGCACATAGCCCACACGTGCACCGACGCCCAGAATCCAAATAGGGTCCACACATATCAAAGAACCTCCAGGTACAGTAAATAACCTCTTTTCAGCCTAGATTCTAACCAAAGATTTCATACAGGGTTTGTTGGTTGAAACTACAGAGTTTTTAAATGCTCAAGGAATGCTGTTAGGTTGATAAGGTTTTTTTTTAAATGTATTTACTGAATTTCCAGATTATATGAACTATACAGTGGTGTAAATAAGAATATTTAACAATTTATTAATATCAAATATTAAAAGGTAAGCTGTGTAACGAAGAAATGTATTTAGCTGAAACGCTTTAAATGTAGTTTTAGATGCTTACAAATGAGAAACTTTGAACCTTCCATAATCAACTGAAAATATTAATCTAACTGCATTTCAGGCATGTTTTTTTTGATCACCTTACAGGTGGCTACCCTTCAAAAGCTAAGGTTCAGTGTGTGGATGCATCAACTAGCAATGAAGGAAAGTCAGGTGATGCTGATGAGGTTAAACAGATCCCAGATTCTACTCAAAATCTACCTTCTCAAGGTAAGAGATTTAAATTTGTGTTAAAAAAACACCCAGACTTTATAATGCAGTGTTAGCCTTTATAAATTTATACCTCCTATATTGCCAGGCTTGGAAGAATTAGATTTTTATTGATAAATGTCAGTGAATGTTGATTTCACCACATACACAAAATGACGAAAAATATTTCCATCAATAACAATAGAAATTTACAGGTAAAAGTAAAAAGTAAAAAGAATGTTGCTTGAGAACTCAAGTGTGACTTAAGGATTTGTATTTCATATGCTTTGACATATGATGTTTGACAGTTTGTTTTAATTGTTACACAACTCTAAATTTATGAATCTCTGCATCTACTGTCAATAAATATTTTCTGACCTCCCATAATTGCCACAATTATGAAAATGTAATTGAAAACAATAAATGCTTAAAATATCATAATTATATGCAACTGAAAATTTAAACTGATAAAAATGAAAAAAAAAAGGTTAAAAATAAATATTGATAGCTGTCAATTATTTTATAAAAAACGGAATTCTACCAAGCCTATATGTAGCTTCTTGAGGTACTTTCAGCATCTTTGTGAGTTTGGTGAGTTTGTTGTGTAGAAAACTAAATAGATTGCTGAGATATTTTTCAATTTAAGGAGTGCGGAAGTGAAGAGGCACAGCATAAATTGGCTGGATCCTATCAGCCCCTGACAAGAACATCTTGACAGTACCTCAATTGCTGCCCATGTTAACAAGGAGGAAGGAACTGTGTAGCCATACTTCAGAGGGAATCCAGTCTCCTACTCTTTGGGACAGAAAATAAGCTACCATTGCTGGGTCCTCTCCACGTACAAGGAGAGTTGACCATCAGAGCAGTCAGGCAGTAGCAGTAAGGACCTTCTTTCTCTGCATCCAATTCTTTGTTAAAGTTGTCAAAGAATGTTTTAGAGGTCCAAGTACTGTTGCAGTGACAATAGTATAATGCCCTGGCAACTATGTGAAAAGGTTTTATGCGTCTGTCACAGGGTGCACCACTCACTGCTGGTCTGACGCCTTCTCCTGGTCACTCTGGGGATTATCTGTTGAGGTTGATGCTCCTTTCCATGGCTTGCACGCTGTTGTTCTCTCTCTCTCAAAGGTCTCTAGCTCCTCTCTCATCACAGGAATCGCAGCAATCCTGTTCTTGACTCAGCCCGAGGCTGCATCAATCAGTGTTCCCCTCCTTCTGGGGTAACAGTTCCTTCTCTCTAGCAGTCCTAGGCAGTCTTCCCTCTCCCATGGTGCCACTCCCCCAGGGGCTGGTAGGGGAACCTGGGCCCACCATCTATTCCAGGTTCCAGTTCAGGGACTCTCAGCTGAGCAGTCCTGGGCTTTCCTCTCTCAGCTTTCACTGCTTCTTCCTTGGATTGCTTCCTACCACTCCTGGTTCCCCTTCTCCCTTTGGGTGTACCAGCTCCAAAACCCACCTTTCTCTCTTCAGGGAGTGACTGCTGACTGCCTACCTGCAGTCTTTCCCAGCAGCCCCTGTCTGTTGCCAGCTACCTGGCTTTATGCAGGCTCCACCTGTTTCTGCACATCTGAGCCTGCTCTCAGTTCCTTGCTCCCTGACTCCATCGCCAGGTGCAGCCTGTGGAGTTAATTGGCCTGCCAGGCCATTTTAACCTCCTCCAGTCCTGTGTGGGGTGGACACACCATCACAGCTTCAGATGAAGAAATAAAGAGAACAGCCATGTGCTACTCTGTCCATGCTTCTACCCACTTTTACAAGCTAGACTTGTAAGACCCACTCAATGCTGCCTTTGGCAGGAAGGGACTTCTCTTATGTCATGCCTAGAATAACTCATTTGGCTGTGATCATAACAAGGCAACAAAATGGAGAAAATTCAGAGACAATAAATGGAAGGTTTAGCTGAAGTGATTAATGTACAAGGAAACTTAATTCTTGTGTATGAGTGAGCCAATTAATAACTAAAATGGGAGGATATAACAGTCTACAAGTATATGAAGTATAAGCACTAAGAATGGACATGAATTTGACTCAAGGAGTTACAACTGAACAAATGGATGAAATTAGGAAAAAAATTTAGAGCAGGTCTGCACTACAAAATTAAGCCAACCTAAGTTATGGTGATGTACAGTCACCACAGTAGTTAAATCGCTTTTGCATGTCAACACTGTGCTCCTTGTGTCGGTGGTATATGTCCTCAGTAGCAGTGTTTGCATCGAGGCAGAGGGCAGTGCACCATGGGTAGCAATCCCACCATACAACTTGCCACCATCTAGTGCTGGGTGTTTTATGAAGGGTTTTCAAACAAGTCACAGAGGTGGCCAGGAACATGTTTTCAGTGTCCCAGGATGCAGTTTTCTCCATCCCATAATTTTATCTGTCTCCCATAATGTTTTATGCCTCTTTTCAAAAACCCTGCAAACTCGTGCATCCGCCATCTCTGTATCTCTGTGAGAAGCATGGATCTTGCACAGTCTGCACTCCTGTGATGAGCATTGCACAATGCACCTGATTCTGCATTATTTGCAGAGCCACCAGAGGAGCTGGGCAGAACAAGATGGTTCCTTGGAGTTTCTGTTGGACATAGAAACATTTCATGATTGTTGGCATTCATAGAGCAGCTGCAGATGATGGAACGCTTGTTCTGGGCCTGAGAAACAAGCACTGACTGGTGTGATCACAGTGTTATGTAGGTATGATGAGCAGTGGTTGCAGAACTTTCAGATGTGCAAGGCCTCATTCCTGGAAGTGTGTGTGGAGCTCGCCTCAGTCATCTGGCGCAGTGACACCAAAATGAGAGCTGCCAATGACAATGGAAAAGTGAGTGGCGATTGCTGTGTGGAAGCTTGCAATGCCAGATTCTTACCAATCAGTTGGGAATCAATTTGGAGTTGGAACATCCATCGTGGGAGTTGCTGTGAGGCAAGTGTGCAGGGCCATTAACCACGTCGTGCTTCGGAGGACTGTGATTGTGGGCAATATTGACCACCTGAATTCCCTTCCAACCCCAGTCTTCTATGATTCTATAGGACACAGCAGATGGTTTTGCAGCAGTGGGGTTCCCAAACTGCGGTGGGGCACTAGGTGGCATGCATATCCCTGTTTTGGCACCTGACTACCTTGCCACAGTGTACATCAACAGAAAGGGCTACTTTTCTATGGTATTTGCAAGTGCTGGTAGATCACTGGGGACATTTTACCGATACCAGCGTGGAGTAGTCAGGGAAGGTGCATGATGCATGCATCTTTAAGAACACAGACCTGTTCGGAAAGCTGCAAATAGGGAGTTACTTTCCATACCAGAAGGGTCACCATTGTGAATGTTGAAATGCCAGTAGTGATCATGGGAGATCCAACCTACCCCTTACTCCTATGGCTCAGGAAGCCATACACTGGCCACCTCGACAGCAGCAAGGAGCACTTCTACTACCGGTTGAGCCAGTGCAGAATGACAGTTGAACGAGCTTGGGTTGTTTGAAAGGCCGCTGGTGCTGTCTAGTCACAAGATTAGACCTCAGTGGAAAAAAATATCCCAATGGTTATTGCTGCCTGCTTTGTGCTTCATAATATCTATGAAGCAAAGTGGGAAAAGTTTCTGGAAGGCAGAGGTAGAACAGCTCTCTGATTTTGAGCAGCCAGATGCCGGGACTATAAGAAGAGTTCAGTGGGGAGCTATACAGCTCAGGGAAGCTTTGAAAGATCATTTTAATAGAAAGCCATAGTAATTTGTGTTGCTGTAGAGTGCTCTGCCTGGCATTACTCTTTTGCACCCCAATATGGGTCTTTTAATGAGTGCTCTGTGTGGTAATGTAACACTGCAAATGTAATGCAAATTGCTATTATCTCTGAATGATCATTAGACCAGCCAGCATATATTGTGAATTTATAAAGATGAATTAAATTTCCATGAATGGACAAAAGGTTTCCAGCATGTCTGTCTGTCTCTTGAGAAGCGCTGGTTTTGTCCTGCTGCATGCCTCTCTGTTTCCTGTGCTTTTCTCCTCTCTGCTCTATCCCTGTCAATTGTGTCCGCAAGGGTGATCCTCCAAATCCTGTGCTTGGTATCCAGAGCATGCGAGGTTTGCAGGATCTCCTAGAACTGAATACTGGCACCATTTTCCACAATGTATGTAGAAGTGTAATATTTTCGTTTCTCCTTTCCTTGGTAAAAGATAAATGTTAATATATTACTTTGTATTTACTACATACCATAAAATATATAAGTTGTGCAACATGGCTCAATTGTTGAAGTAAAAACAGTAACTTATGCACTTGAATTCTTTATTTTTAACCTTAATAGTGAATTAATGTTTAAGTTTTACTTTAATCTAAGGAAATTCCAGTCAAATGCTACTTCAAAAACATAAGATTATGAAAAATTGTTCACAGATATACCCGATTGTTTTATTTTTCAGATGGAAAGAATACTCAAGATGAGCAGGAAAAAAGCGTAAAAGAACAACCAAAAGCAGCTGAAAAGCTAGATGCTAACAAGGCTAATAAAAGCAGCAAAGGTGACAAAGCCAATGAAAAGAGCAAAGGCAACAAGACTAAGTAAATTGTTATTTTTAAAAACTTTTCTTTTCCAAGAAAGTTACAGAAAGACCAGCATCTAAATCAAATCTTTCTTTCACAGAATTACTGCTACAAATCCACCCTGTAATAGTCTTATGCCTCATGAGGCCAGGAATTATTTAAAAGCATTTAATTGTTAAAGAATGTGTGTCAACCCATAGGCCCAAACATGTTCCAACTGAGAATAAGATAGACCCATGCCCTAACGGTCTTTAATACCTCTCATTCCCCTGACGACGCACACTTCTAATGGTTAAAAGCCAATTCACCCCCATTGCTCCTTAGTACTCTGTAAAACTTTGTCTTACGGGTTTGCGGTATCTACACTTTGTAAATCAAGCAGATGAGATTTGAACGTGTCATCTACTATGCTCAGGAATTGTCTGTTTGATCCCTCAATGTTTAACTACCTTGTCATTCACTAAATACCACTTTTCTTGTTGCAGTCATTTCAGCCAGAAGGGTGATAAAAATTGAGGCCCTAATTGCTAATCTTTCATTTAGATATTTAATCCTCAACCCAAATTCTCAGTGGTGTTCAAATTACATCTGAACCAGATCTCTATCCTTCTAGCCTTCTTCCTGAATCTTATGGGCTGCCTGGTAGGACCAAGTTGCATGTTAAAAGGACCAATAGTTATAACTCAGAATCAAACCCTTCTGAAAATCATTCCAGTTGTTCACCTCATATTATGAAAAGCTCAGGGAAAGTGATCTCAGGTGAGCAATTGTGTAAATAGAGCTAGGACAGCTGTGAAAAGCACGTGTTCCAGTGCTAGAAGGATTTAAAAGTTATTCTGTTAACATAGCTATTACCGCATCTTGTGTGTCTGTCTGTTTTTTTATCTAAGATTTGCAAGGTTGATACCTTGAATTCAGTTTGCATCTTTGTTCAATATTGTTCTCTTAAAACTGGAGCAAAATCAGATGTTCATTTGGGGAGGGCAGTCATTCAGTTCCTTTTCCGTTCTTACGATATTTACCTGGGGATTTCTAATTTCCTACAGTGAGATTGTCCCTGCAGAGCCACAGTAGGAGATTAGCAGTCCTGGGAAAGAGCAAGTACTTAGGCACTATACAAAAATAGTACATAACACAGTGGGGTCCTAGTTCATGATGGATTCCTAAGTGTTAATTTTATTATCTGAAATTCACTGTGAGCATTGCCTCAGCATCCATCCTTTTCTGATACATCTTCCTTCCACACTTCTTTAGACTCTTATGCTAGATCTCAGGGAGTAGAGGAACTGATTGAGGTTATGGATTTCTTATGTTTGAGGCTGGAACACTCATATCTGAGGGTGATGCCTGCATGTCCCCTCACAATAGCTTTGGTGGTTCCAGGACTTGCAAAGGGTGACTTTCACCTACAAGAATGTGAGTTTGCAGAAACAGTACAGATACTAAATAACCTTATCCATGTAAATCTACACTTACGTGCTCAGCATCTCTGTAGTTACACATGAAGTTTATTTTGTAACAATTTATAATAATATTTATGTAAAGAAGATTTGTCCTAAATATAAAGCTCTTACATAAATCAAATTATTCTGTACTTAACAGGCCTAAATTTTACATAGCAATATATATATGTAGAAACCTTATGGTTTTAGTACTGCATTGCAAAAGGTTTTTGCTTGATGTTATTTAAGAATATTGACCTGTGAGTTTAAAATTGTACATTTCAGCCTTTATTTGATAAATTATACTTTATAATTGTACAAAAAGATGCATAAATCAGTTTCATAATGATGACAGGACATTTCTACTCGAGATCCTGTCTCCCACTAGCAAACATACGTGATTTCTCAGATTGTATCGTAGTATTATAATTCATTAAATTATAAATTAGTGCCTAAGCATTAATTATTGTTAGAGGAACTATGCACGTGAGGGAAATGGGCCTTTGGTTCTTGCAACAGAGAGCCTGAGACTGTCCATTATCAACTTTTTGTCTACACTGACTACTTACCTGGATCAACTGAGCGGTTAGTGAAGACCCATTCAGTCGATCCAGAAGTCGATGCTCTTAATCCACCCCCTCAAGTAGTGTAGCGCCCTGTTGACAGGAACGCGGTTCCCGTCTGCGCAGGGCAGTGAAGACGGCGTGCAGAAGAGAAGCACAGTAGTTGATGGGAGTTACACAAGTTCTCTGTGTAGTTTGCGTAACTCTTGTCTACTGTCGCTGAATCGCCGGGGTAAGTGTAGACCAAGCCTCAGTCAGCTGAAATTTTTGCCACATCTGATTAATCATATTCAAGTCATCTCTCTGCTTCCTGACCTGGAATCATGTTGGCAGGATTCTGAGTTGGATGTCATCTTAACTTTGCAATTCGGAGCATGTAACAACTTTTATAGCAAGTTAGGAAATAAGTAGTTCAGATAGATCTTAGACTTGTAGCATTAAGGAAGGGAAAGATAGAATGAGTCTCAAATGTCATTTTAAATTTCCTGTTATTTTCTCACTTTGTGTCTTGTTGTTGGCATGTTTGCTGTACAATGACACAAAGATTAAGACAATCTCTGCCCAATCTAAAAGAAGCCAGAATGCATTGGGAAATCTACAGGATTGACCAAATCCAGTGTTTTATTTTTCTGTTATCGTTATGAATTCACGAACTATAGGTGCCACGTAAAGAGGAATTTGACTGAGGAGAGTGATAGATTTGTGAACTGTAATTAGGAGAACATTTCATACCAATGGGACAGACAACATTAGATTGAAAGCAGGCTTTTGTATTCACAGTCATTTTACTGACTGACTGATTACTATTTCTGTAAACCAGTTGAACATTGTATATATGTGTGTGGTTTATATTTCATAAGGTGTGATGAAAGCAAACAATCAAAAGGTGTAAAAGAGAAGAAGGAAGTTCAGGTGAGTATTTGAACTATTAGAATATTGTTCCAGTTAAAAATAATCCTTTATTTCCTTTTAAGTTTTCTTTGACTGTGGTGGATAAGAATGTTTCAGACCTGTACTATAGCATATGCAATAGCAACAAATTACATTAAGCCAGTAACTCTTATGGAAAAACATTTTATTTTTTATATTTTGTAGTGGGACTTACTATTTCCCCTATAACTTATGCAGGCTTCTGTTGCAAACACCTGCAATAGTAAAAATGTTCCTGTGTGAGTGTACTCTGTAACTAGAGTTAACAGAATTGTTTCATTTTTATTTCCTAAATTAGGGTGCCCAACCTACAGCCCACCAGAGCATTTCATAAGGCCCACGGCTTGCTTCAGCACAATATGCTAACGGCTGATTCATTAACATTTTGTCACCATGTTTACATCATTTTAGTTTACACAAGTGTGTAAATCTAGATATATATGAAACAAGCCAAACTTAAAACATAAATCAATACAAGGGACTTTAAATGTTAGTAAAATATGTCAAATGTTCGGCCCACACAAGGTTATGCTTATGTTTATGTGGCCTTCCTGTGTAATAAGATTGGACACCACTGACCTACATCATACAAAGAAGAGATCCTTAGGCTTTTTTAAAATCTATTTTTACAGGATAAAAAGAAAGATGATGATGATATATATTCTGACAATTTCACTAGCCATGAAGAACTACTAGGATATTTGGTAGGTGTTCAAATGTATGTTTTGAGCCAAGATTGATGAAAAATTTTATGAAATATTTAATGTAGCTAATGGTTGATTTAAGACACTAGTTAAAAAGCAGCAGATAAATTGAATGTAAAAGGTAGGTGTTATGGCAATTAAGCAAAAATATTTATGTAAGGTGGTTCCATCTAGAACAAAAATTTGAACTGGGATTCTAATGGGAAGAAAATCTGAGCTAAATGTAGTTCAGGAGTGCTGGCAGTTTCTCAGAGACCACATCAAAAGCGCAAGGGCAAATTATCCCAGTACAAAGGAAAAATAAGAAGAACAGTAAGACCAATATGGTTACATCCGGTGCATTTTAATGGCCTGAAAATTTAAAAAAACAAAAAACAAAAAAACTACAAAAAGTGAAAACGTGAACAGATTGGTAAGGATAAATATAAAAGAATAGTACAAGCCTATCGGGATAAAATCAGTAAGGCAAAGGCACAAAACGAGTTACATCTAGCAAGGGGCATAAAAGGAAATATGAAGAGAATCCATAAATACATTAGGAGGAAGAGATGAGGGAAAGAGATGAGGTCCACTGCTTAGAGAGGGAGGAGAACTAATAATGGACAACATCAGGAGGTCACAGGAGACGATGGAGCCTGGTAGCCATGATGAAGTCACTCCTTCCCCCTCTTTTAGTCAGCCAGGGTCTCAATATCCAGCTTTTCCCACAGCGGCTGTTCTTGAGGACCCCAATAGGGAGTGATGGTTAGGATAGCCCTATCCCTTCATTATTTTGTTTATCCAGTTAGACCTAGTTTTTGACAAAACAGTTTAGGTTCACAGATTTTTCGGTCACACGCTTTTTCTTGTTTACCAAGCATGATCTTAATACAGTCCTTGAGTTACAACAATAGGGTGTGGTTTTTTTTTTTTTTGACTAATTCAGTTTTTCTGTCTTGCTTTTGTGCCTTTTCCCATCAACATTTGTTGGTAAAGGTTACTGTGACATTTTATGAACATTCACTTTTTATGGTTGAGCTCACAATTAGGATAAATTTGTAGGCCCAATTATCACAGTAGACCTGATGAAATTCACTCTATGGTACTGAAGGATCACCTAAACAATTAGTTTTGAGAACTCATGGAGGATGAGTGAGGTCCCAGGGTAATAGAGAAGTGCAGACTGAGGGCTGGTCCACACTGCTGCTGGTGGTCAGTGCCTCCCGTTGGCATATTTACGTTGATGTACTGCAGTGTCTTCATGGCGCTGCATTGACAGGAGGTGCCCTCCCATTCACACAGCCTTACTCCTTTTAGAGAGGTGGACTAAATGTCGGCTGGAGAGCCCATCAGTTTATTCCATTTTTCCACCCAGCAAATAATATTTTAATGTGATTTATGATAACCTTAGTCATCACTGCTGTAATATCATTACCTCAGGAAAAAAAACATTAGTTTTAGTAATCCATTATCAGGTAGCTTCCCTCTACTTAATGTTTATTTTGCATGTTTGATACTAGCTACTGTTTTGTTCACAGGATACTCTTTGAAAAATAGTGGTGCAATCTCAAAAGAAACAAATACTATCTATTTTAAAAAATACTTCCTTTGATAAATTAATTGGTGTATTGGTTACATTGTGATTTTCACATAGATATTGAGATGTTGGCTTTGACCTATAAAAACTTGAGTTGCTTGGAACCTGCCTCTCTCTTCATGCAATACTGCCTCAATTGTGATCAGTGGAGGTGCTCAAGTTGGAACCACCTCAGTTTAGGAGAAGAGGATACTGATAGGGCACTTTCCATGGGGGCCCCTAACTTTGGAATTCATTCCTCCCTGAGTCTGAAAATAGCCTGAATTTGTTGACCTTTGGGTTTGCTTCAAGACTCTTTTTATACTATTACACTTCTAAGGAAAGGGGGTGGGGCTTATGTCTTTGGCAAGGGTAAATGTTACTAAATTCACTTTGGGTTGGTGGGTTTTGTTTTTGTTTTTTGCTATTTAGGGAATGATAAAGCTGCTGAATATGTTGATTTTTGTCTGAATTTTGCTATGTAAAAATTACGTAAGTGCTTAATTTCAATAAATACAAAGTGTTTCTATATAACAAATAGATTATTAATAGCTTTGCTTGTAACATCAAATGTTAATAGCTCATCTGTGCAACAGATGAAAAGTTAGATTGTCTCCTTCATCTTTTAAAACATGTTTTGGCGTTTTACATTTTATTCTAGCAAAGCTTTGAGATACTGAGTGAAAATGATGCTTCCTTTATCCTAAAGATTACACAGACTCTTACGAATGCATTGGTGGAATATCGGCTACAGTTTGCACCAGCAAAAGTAATTTTTTATATTTTAATATATGATTGAACCTGTCTTGACTTCTGTGACCTGTACAATGGATTTTTTTTAAGAGTATGGATAAGATATTCATATACAGATTGGACGTGTATAACCTCTTAAGCTTTTGGGCATCGAGATATTGAAAGATTTGTAGTGAAGATAGTATGAGAAAATCATAGCTTTTCCTGTACAGTTGTAATATTTTTGCTCCAATTTTTTTGCTGATTAGAGCTGCATGAAATATTCTAGCAAAAGTTATGAAAATTTGCCTGATTTTTTGGGCCATTTAAGAAAAAAAGTATTTCAAATTTTATGCTACTTTTTCTTCACTGTATCTTTATGAAAGTTTAAAAGTCCATTTTGACTTAAAAGTTTGTACTTGTGATACTGCAGATCGCATGGGTTGAAGGATTAAGCATAGAGCTTGCAGCCAGAACATCCTAAATTATGCTTCTGTCTTTCCCAGTGACTAGCCTTATTAGTGTGTTCTCTTATAGCACTTTATACACACTGTTAAGGCTCAGTCTTGCAAACATGTAGTTATGTGCATAACATTACTCATGCGAGTAGTTCCATTGACTTCTGGGGGACTATTTGCTTGAGTAAAGTTACACATGTAATTAAGTATTTGCAGGATTTGGTGTAGGTTGGTAAATATATAATTATTCTAATCTCTTGTCTGTGTCAAAAGCAGGTATAAAACTCTGATCCTTTGGGCCTCCATCCTGTGCCTTATACACTACTACAGGATATTTTGGAAAATTGAGAATCATAAATTTCAAATAGTATATAAAGATTTTGCTTTCATGATTGATGGTTTATGAGAGGTATGGGTTCTTTACTGTTGTTTTTTGGACTAGCATACAATGCCTTTTTGTCACTACTACTACTTCTTTCATATGGCTTGGGTAGGTAGAAATGATTACAAATTTATATCTAGGTTTGATAGCCAGCATATTGCTGCAGCAGTGAGCTGGTGAATGTCCTTCAGTCCTCCAGCAAAAGAACGAAGGGGATGCTCAGATATTGTGTGCTCCATCATTTGTGACTAGTGACCACAGTCGCATACAGATGCTTGCCAAATGTTCCATTTAAAGAGGGTTTGTCCACATCTCCCATGAGATATCCTGATGTGATTCAATCTGCACCAGTCTTCTCAACATAAATCAAAACCCAGTGGTTCCTCAGGATGGTCAACAACGAGCTGTTTGTTTTGAGTGGGCGACATGCTCCATGTGGCTCTCCATTGAGCCTCAGCACTGAAGTTGAGTGTTAGGGTCTTGATGCAGTTCCACAGAGGGTTGCGGGATTTTAATCCTGTCTTTGTCACTGGATGGGATTTAATGAGAGCAAATGTTCTGTCCTTAAACAATGTACTTGCTGCTAACTCTAGCACAAGTTTTTTAGATAAATATTTTTGGAAACTTATTTATTTAACCGGTCAGTGTGGAATTAGTTTTTTTGGTGGTGGAGATACTGTTCCTGTTTCCTCTCTCCTGATTTAAAGATCTACGATCTTATCTGAAGTGTCCTTCTGACCTAATTTTAAGAGTTGATCATTTAAAAAACTTGGAAAGAAGTTATATATGCAATTTTTAAAAACTTTTAGGACTCTTTAGATTCTGGACCAAATCAAGAAGAATCAACTGAACGTTCCACAGAACAATCTGGTATGACTTCGGTGGATATTAGCGACTCTAACACTGGTAATATTTTAAGAATTTAAAACTCAATTTATTTAAATGTGTTTTAACCCTAACATGGAGTCTTGCAAAAACTTCTAGTATTTTTTTCTGTCTCACTGAAGCAGGGTTTCTAAATGTTCAAGTAATTTAGATTAATGGGCTTCTCTTGCTCCACAGATATTGGAAGGCATATCAGCTGATCAGAAAATAAAGGCTATTCACAAAATAAATATAAATATAGAAATGTATGGGACTTTTTAAATCCATAATTCATTTTATTGTCCCAGTTGGAAATGAATGGGAGGCTTGTGTTTCCTGCAAGCATGGAAATGTCTTTGAATGGACAACAATGTATGCAGTCTGAACTTTACAACTTAAAAATGTCCTAGCTGTTATTGAATTGATAAGGGCTAATTATTTTAAGAAATTAATGTGCTCAGAAAAGTCTTTATTCCCAAAGGGAGACTGGTTCTGAAATCTTTAAACTTGAATATAATTGGGAGAAGAATATGTTTTTAAAAGACGACTATCTCCAGCATCTAAACATGTCAGCCTGGAGGGTAGGCAGTATGATTGCACTTCCAGGAGGACTGATGAGGCTGGGTCACTTCATGCAAGCAAACCAGTTCATGATTTTTGTTACCTATTCCTGATTTAAGAGGGTTTCAAAGTTAGTCTTTTTTTCTTTCCTCCTCTCACCCTTGAAAAGGAACAAACTAGACTCCGGTCCAGTCTACTCACAGAAATTGCAGAGATAACTAAATTGATTTTTTAGGCGTTCAGTTCAATGAGTGAAACCCCCTTTATCCAGTAGCTGAACACTTTGCAGCTTCTTAGCCTCTGTGGTTCTGCTCCTGGTGTATCAATACAAGAGACCTCAGTCTTTCTAGGGGAGGGAGTTCATTCTTGGGACAAACAGATTGTTTTTGTCATATTATCTGGTTTGATGGGAGACAACATGGTCATGCCAGCAAGTAAAAATATCCGTAAATTTCAGTGCATCTACTTTCTGTGTAACTTTTCAATATAATGACAATATTTTCTAATAAGAATAGTATCTGAAACTTTCAATTAATATGATGCCATTAGTGAAAGTTGGAATTGCCTGAAATATATTAAGTTTTGGAACTATGGTCCTTTTTTATATACGTAGTGGAAGTAACTTTTTTTTCCCTGCAGGGTTTTCAGCAAATTACATGTCAGACAGGCAGCATTCTGCCCAGCCACCATATGATAACAGAGCAAAAAAGTCTAACATTAGTGGAACATTCATGAAAAAAGATTCACAGGTAGTGAACTTTTCAAAAAACAATGCTACAAATTGGAAACGTGGGACATTTCAATCCACATTTAAAGAATTAAGTAATGAAGAGTCCTTAGAGGCTACTTCTGCTACTGAAGAGCAGTATCTATCCTCTTCTCAAGACATAACGTCCAATGAAAAATGTTCATCTGCTACTGAGAGAGATGCACCCCAAAACTCTTTTGCTGACTCTCTGAGAACATCATATGAAAATGATGTCACTACTGAATTTTTCAATAGTGTAAGAAATATGGATGCTGCTGAAGTAACAGCTACTCTGCAGAAAATAGCAGCCACAAATCCAGCCTTCAGAGGTAATCTTTGTATATGTATAATTTAATTTTGTTTGTAGTAATTTTTTTTAAATGATCTTGTTGAAGTGGAGCAAGCTCTACATGTTAAAGTGTATTTTGTGGATTTATAAGAACAGAGGTTAACCAGATAATATGATCTTTGCTTAATTCTTCTTCAAGTGCTTGCTCACGTGCATTCTAATTAGGTGTGTGCGCGCACCACATGCACTAGTGCCGGAAAACTTCTTCCCCTACCGGTATCCATAGGGCCAGCTCTAGTGACCTCTGCAGCGGTGTGCGTATGTGCTCACATATTTGATGTTGCCGGCCCCCTTCTTCTCAGTTCCTTCTCAGTTCCTTCTTTCCACCCATAAAGGTGCTGGAACAACTCTCCTGCTCTCGCAAATCTCCATTCTTCACCTAGTGGTTTAGTTGTTTTTTAGTGTATGTTGTTGTTGAAAGTAGTTCTTAAGAAGTAGTTTACTAATCTTTAGCTAGTTAGTTAGCAAGATTTCAGGGTCGTGGTATGCCCCCTTCTCCTAGGTTTAAGCTCTGCACTTTGTGCAAGAAGCCTATGCCATTGAGCGACCTGTATCAGAGTTGCTTGAAATGCCTGGGGGAAGCCCACATCTCTGAGAAGTGTAAAATAAGCCCGCAAACTAAGAAAGACCAGGACATTAGACTTAAGGCCCTTCTGATGGAGACGGCACTCAGGTCAGCATCGGAGCTGCATTCGGACTTGGGACTGAGTACTGCAGCATCAACAAGAAGCCTCCTCCAGCGTCTGAGTTGCCTCAACACCGTTTGGCGTCCCTGGTGCAAAAGAAGCAGCAGAAAAAAGCACACTCTGGGAAGGAGTGCTCACTGGCACCGAAGACGGTTAAGAAAAGTTCGGGGAAGCCGGAGTCAGCCCAGAGGGGGTCTCCATCTTTGCGAGTGTTGAGCCCACACCTATGCTGCTGCCAACTCTGAGAAACGTCAGAGGCCTGTGTCACCTATTGGTCCCTTCCAAGCCTGAGATGTTCCAGGCGATGAAGGACCTGTTGGCCATGCCGGTGCTACCTGTACCTCAGGAGGGTAGGCCTTCGCCCAAAGGAGCGGACACCCTGGCTGGGGTTCTATCAAAGGGGAAGCCAGCACAGTGCCTCCCCATCAACTAGTCGCCGCTTGCCAGCTATGTGTCGGTCGTCGGGGTTTCGGCACCGATCTCCGGAACCATGCCGAGAGATGACAGGAGCATCTTGATGTCCAGGCACTGGGCACCAGTCCCTGGAGTGCTGGCAGCGAGCGCTGGCATCAGTCTTTGGAGCCCTGTAGCTCTCAGAGGCTGTGGCACCACGAGTCTCTGGCGCACAGCCAGTCACTGGAGCCTCAGCACCGCTCAAATCCATATAGAAAGCTGAAGGACAAGATGCGATCAAGGCATAGCCAACGTTCCGGGTCTTGGCACTGCTCCCTGACGACCGAACTCTGACATACCAAAGCAGAGAATTGTATGGCATCAGCCCCCCTGTGGTCACCGGAGTATACCTCCTTGGAAGGTGTGAAGAGATCATTGCTCCACCAACAGTGCAGGCTATGAAGTCTCCTGTGACCTTCCCCATGCCACTGCAGATAAGAGGGTGGCCTCAAGGCCAATGGTTTGGACCCTGGCAGTACTGGAACCCCTGAGGGTTTCCTCACTCTGCGGTGCCTTACCCAATTTGATCAGTGGGAACCTTAGTGCTGCACTCATCTAAAGGCCTGACCATGGTGCCAGCC
Organism: Mesoclemmys tuberculata; assembly: GCA_007922155.1. NCBI lineage: Eukaryota > Metazoa > Chordata > Testudines > Chelidae > Mesoclemmys > Mesoclemmys tuberculata. The sequence goes on along the minus strand of ML675603.1, from coordinate 103,008,999 downwards.
TTAGAAGTTGATTCGAAGCATGAGGAATCGCCCTCGGGAAGCCCATCAGTGAGCACCCTGACCAGGGTAGAGACTATAACTGCCCCCCCAGCTACCAACCTCCTCCTTGTCCTTACCAAATGAGGCAATAGCAGGCCTTTCTCACGCTGCCCCTCTGGATGACAACAGACTGCACCAGGAATGGTTAAAACGGGTAGCACCTAGTCTGTGCCTCAAGATGGAGCTTAAAGAGGCAGCTGATGAACTTTTTGGAATTCTGGCTTCTGCAGCCCCTTCCAGGGTGACCCTCCCTGTGCAGGAAGGGGTAGTGAAGCTGGCTACGGCTTTGTGGCAGACCTCCACATCTCTGCCCCCCACATCCCCTCAAAGGCGTCTAATATCTGTATATGCACCCATCCTTGGTTCATTAGTATTCATGGCAGCCAATGAGTGAGACATGCAAGGGCAAATGAGCTCGATGCCAAAGAATAAAGAGGCCAAAAAGATGGATTTATTTGGTCAAAAAATTTACTCGACAGCCAGCCTGTAGCTGAGGGTGTCTAATCAGCAGGCATTGCTAGGTAGATACCACTTTAACATCTGGCAGTTGCTGGAGAAGTTCACTGACTCCCTCCGACAGTCTTCCAATTAGAAGTTCAAGGCAGTCCTGGAGGAGAGTAAAACAGTGGCCAGGGCTTCCTTGCAGGCAGCCTCAGATGCGGCTGACTCAGCAGCATGAGCAATGGCCTCCATGGTGTCAATGAGGAGAGTGTCATGGCTCCAGTCGTCCAGTGTCTTGGTGGAAGTCCAGCAGTCCATCCAGGATCTTCCATTCAATAGCGCTGCTCTATTCATAGACCAGACTGACTCCAGGCTGCATTGGCTAAAAGACTCCAGGGCCACACTACACTCTTTGGGCCTTTATACCCCATCTTTGTCAAGAAGACACTTTAAGCTCTCACAGCATCATCTCTTTGGAGGCCAGTCCAGAGTGAAGCCCTATAAGAGGAGAAATAAGGTCTGTAAGTGCTGCCGGGGCAATTCACCTATGCCGGATTTGAAGGCAGGGCCCAGCCGCCATTCCTCAGGTGAAAAACTAAGTTTTTGAAAGTGCTCCTGGGAGTGATCCAGTTTCCCAACTGTTCTCCTCCCACCTTTTCTCTTTTCTCTTGGCCTGGAAGGCTATTACATTGGACCGTTGGGTGTTAAACACGTTGGCTGGTGGTTACACCCTGCAGTTTGTCTCAATACCATCCCCTTCCCTGTCCCTCTCACGTGCAAATCCTTGTCCAAGAGGTTCAAGCTCTCTTGCAAGTGGGAGTGGTGGAGAAGATCTCTCAACAACTGAAAAGCAAAGGCTTTTATTCAAGGTACCTTCTAATCTCAAAGGCAAAGGGAGGCCTGAGACCCATTCTGGATTTACAGGGCCTAAACAAGTTCTCAAAAAGCTAAAGTTTCATATGGTCTCCCTAGCACCATCATTCCTTCACTGGATTCGGGTGACTGGTTCGCTGCCCTTGATTTAAAGGGTGCTTATTTTCATATTACAATTTTCCCAGGCCACAGGAGGTTCCTGTGGTTTACAGTGGACTCACGACACTACCAGTTTACAATTCTCCCATTTGGCCTTTCGACTACTCCTCATGTGTTCACCAAATGTATGGCAGTAGTAGCAGCCCACCTCAGGTGCAAGGAAGTTCAGATGTTTCCCTACCTCAATGACTGGCTCATCAAAGGTAACCCCAGGAGGCAGGTCAATTGCAGCAGCAGCATAGTAAAAGACACGTGTTGGTTGCTGGGCCTGCTGATAAACTAACAGAAATCAATACTTGCACCAGTCCAGAGAAAAGAGTTTACAGGAGCAGTCCTAGACTCTATTCAAGCCAAAGCACCCAAGGTCAAGTTTCTAGCAATGACGGAGCTCATAGCCAGCCTAAGGTCCCACCCCCTGACCACAGCAAGGGTATGCCTCAGCCTTCTGGGACACATGGCGGCATTCATGTATGTGGTGAGGTACGCCAGGCTTCGCCTTCGACCACTCCAGTTGTGGCTAGCAACAGTTTACTCCCCATCCAGGCACTCCCTGGATGGGGTTCTCACGATCCTCCCCCCCACCACCACATACTAACCTCCCTATCCTCGGGGATGAGCCCTCATCAGGTGCTAAGGGGGGGTGCCTTTTGAAGACCTGAGAACGATGCTGTCTTTGGTCTCAAATGCCTTGGATGTAGGAGTCCATCTTGGCACTCGACGGACTCAGGGCCTTTGGTCCAGTGAGGAGCTAGCTCTTCATATAAATTTCAGAGAGCTTAGAGCCATCAGCCTGGCCTGCGAGGTGTTCCTTCCACACCTGTCTGGCAAGGTAGTATGAGTCCTCATGGACAATACAGCGGCAAAGTACTACATCAACAATCAAGGGGGAGCCGGATCCTTACTCTGTGCTGAGAAGCCCTATGTCTCTGGGACCTCTGTTCAGGGTCACAACATTCACCCTGAAGCAGTGCCCCTGCCAGGTTTGAAGAACATCCTAACAGATCATTTGAGCAGATTCTTTTGCTCTTACCATGACTGTCACTACACCAGGAGGTGGCTGATCATGTCTTCCAAAAATGGGGTTCTTGCCAAGTGGACCTCTTCATGACCAAGCAGAATAGGAAATGCATCCACTTCTGCCCTCTCCTGGATCATAGGACAGCTCCCTGACAGATGGCTTCCTCTTCTTTTGGTCAGGAGGTCTCATATACATATTTCCCCCGATATCTCTCGTAAAGAGGTCTTCTGAAAGTCAAAAGAGACAGGGCACAGATCATCCTGATAGCCTTAGCATTGGTTCAGAATGCTATGGGAACTTCTGGTAGCTCAACGTTGGCCTCTGCTGTTGCGCCTAGACCTCATCTCTAGACGGGGTTCGGCTGCTTTCCCCTGACCTGGCCTCCCTGCATCTGATGGCGTGGATGCTGCATGGCTGAACAGGAAAGATTGTCACTGTTTGGCCCAGGTCCAGAGACTTCTATTGGAAAGTAGGAAGCCTTCCACCAGTGCTTCCTCCCTAGCAAAATGGAAGTGCTTCAGTTGCTGGGTGACCAGCCAAAATATATTGCGGATGAAGTCTCCTAGACAGGTGATCCTGGACTATCTGCTCCATTTGAAACAGGAGGGCCTAGCCTTTTCATTGGTCAAAGTCCACCTGGCAGCGATATTGACCTTTCACCCTCTGATACACAGGACAGATTGGTGTTCTCCCATGAGATGGTGAACCGGTTCCTTAAGTGGCTGGAAAGACTCTTCCCTCCCATTAGAGACCCTCTTCCTCAGTGGGCTTTAAACCTTGTCCTATCTCAACTCACTGCTCCCTCTTTCAAACCATTGGCCTCCTGCTCACTCATGCACTTGTCCTGGAAGGTGGCCTTTCTAGTAGTGATCACCTCTGCACAAAGAGTGTCGGAGATTAAGGCCCTGACATTGGAGCTCCTTATACAGTGTTCTTCAAGGATAAGGTCCGGCTTCACCCACATCCAGCGTTCCTGCTGAAGGTCGTCTCTCATTTTCATGTCAATCAGGATATCTTCCTGCCAGGATTCTGGCTGAAGCCTCACAGCTTTAATGAAGAGAGACACTTTCACACTCTCGATGTGAGAAGTGCTCTAGCCTTCTACATTGATAGGACCAATCCATTTCACTATTTCGCACAGCTCTTCATGGTGATTGCTGACAGGATGAAGGGTAAGCCAGTCTCCTTGCAGTGAATATCGTCCTGGATTACAGGTTGTGTTTGAGCCTGTTATGAACAAGCTAGAGTTGTCCCTCCCTTGTTGGCCCATTTCACAAGGCCTCAGGTGTCTTCAGTGGCTTTTCTGACACATGTGCCTATTCGAGATATATGTAGAGCCGCTGCATGGTCATCCATACATACCTGTACGTCCCAATATGCCATCATGCAGCAAGCTCAGAATGATGCGGGGATTCGGCAGAGCGATGCTGCAGTCTTCATGGCTATAAACTCCTACCCACCTCCAGAGGCACAGCTGGTAAGTCACTTAAATCAGACTGGACATGAGCAAGCACTTGAAGAAAGAACGGTTATGTACCTCATAACTGTTGTTCTTCGAGATGTGTTGCTCATGTCCATTTCACAACCCTCCCTCCATCCCATCTGTTGGAGTTCTGGCAAGAAGGAACTGAGAGGAAGGGGACCATCAGCACCATATATGCGAGCGCATACACATGTTGCTGCAGAGGGCGCTACAGCTGGCCTATGGATACTGAGAGGGGAAAATGTTTTCCGGCACTAGTGCACATGGTATGCATGCACACCTAAATCAGAATAGACATGAGCAACACATCTCAAAGAACAACAATTATGAGGTAAGAAACCATTCATTCTTAATATTTTCAGCTTGCCACTTTGTCAGGACTCACTCACTTTCTTAGGGATGAAGGTCAAAATCTTGTTTTCCTCTGAAGATGTCATTTGTATCTTAATTTTATTGCTTTTTAGTATTTTTCCTGTGAGCATTTATTAACATTTACAAGATTTTTCATCTCATGAAGGTTCAATTGATTAAAATCAAGTATGTCGTCTTAAAAAAGAGAGAACGTAGTACCTGTCTGGTGGTTAGTACTATGTTGTTTTTAGGATTTGAGATTCATAGCATGTAAGATTCAGAGGGGTAGCGGTGTTAGTCTGTATACAGCAAAAACAACGAGAGTCCTGTAGCACCTTAAAGACTAACAAATTTCCGCGGGCATAAGCTTTCGTGGGTTGCAACTCACTTTGTCAGATGCATGAAATGGAAATCACAGATAGGAGGTATATACATATACATCCAAGGGTAAAAAACATAACACTAGGGAGGGCAAGTGCTAACATAGTCAATTCAGTTAGGGTAGATGAGGCCTATTCACAACCGTTGATTAGAAGGTGAGAATGTGTGAACAGTGACAATTACTTCTTGTACTGAGAGAACCATTTCAAGTCCCTCTTCAGATCCAGTCTGATTGTGTCAAGTTTCCATACGAGTTCCAGCTCTGCAGTTTCTCGCTGAAGTCTGTTTTTGAAGTTCAGACTTATTGAATTTATTTTGTTAGCACTTGCCCTCCCCAGTGTTATGTTTCTTACTCTTGAATGTATATATATACCTCCTATCTGTGATTTCCATGTCATGTATCTGACGGAGTGGGTTGCTGTCCATGAAAGCTTATGCCTGCAGAAATTTGTTAATCTTTAAGGTGCTACAGGACTCTCGTTGTTTTAGCATGTAAGAAGCCTTTGCTTGTAAAATTGTTAGGGACATGTATATTCATACTCAGTAATATTCTCAGTAAACAATTCTGAATCAGGAGACAAACATTCTTATCTCTCACTGTAAGCTCCTGATAAGAATCCCAGCTTCTGAGCTTGCCCATGTCTCTACAGCCAACTCTTCTGATACCCTCCCCCTGACAAGCAGCTTGTCCTCATATCCAAGCCTCAAACACAATTTCTAGGTCACCTGGAAATTTGGTACCATTGTGATCATTAAGACTCCTGAGATCATGCTAATAAAATATGTATAAATTTGTTTAATTTAGTATGAAATGCTCCAAAACTCATGAAAATGTGTAGATGTTTCATCAGTATATTTGTTTGTTTTAAAATAATCTTTATTAGAAGAATTATCAGCACATCACTCATCTTTTTTTCTCCCTTTTTTTTATTAAAGGCATTGACATTCCAAATGTGATACGGATCTTGGCCGAAAGTGGGACCCTTAGAGCCCCAAACAGTGGCAGCATGCAGTAATATGAAAAAAGCAACTGAAATTAATATTGTAATGTGTAAACTAAAGATTTGTCACTTGTATGCAATTAATTTCAATGTGTTCAAATGCTGTACAGTATAACTCCAGAGTAGTCATTTAATTTTGCAGATGTATGTATTATATGTTTTCTCCCAATAGCCAGAATTTCTGTATTTGTAGAAAGAGACTGTAATGTTCATGACATTTTTTCTTTCTCCTTTGTAAAAGATTATCACTTTTGAAAATTACCCCTAAATATGCTTTTGCTGTAGCTTGGCTAGAAAGCTTTTGGGTTGTACATAGTGGAGGGCTAATCTTTTTTCTTAATTCTTCATAAAAATAACTAAAGAAATGAGGTCATCCGTTCAAATTTGACTCAAGATCATCTATGTCCAAAAGATTACTTCCCTTTGCAGCTATTCATTGGCCACTGGACCTGACCCAAAACCCCCTGAAGTCAAGAGAAAGACACCCATAGATTTATGTGGGCTTTGGATTAGGCCCCATGTGTGAAGTAAGATTGTAGTCTCAGTCTAGTTCCTGGTTGAGGTGTCCAAATTGTATGAAACTCACCAGTGTTGGAAACTTAATTGGAAGACTCAGCAAATAGACCAGAGATTGAAGTGTAGCTCAAAGTGATGTAGTCAGGTTATGGTTGAGATACAATGTGGCCATTTTTGTTTGTTTCCTGTATTCTAACAGTTTTGTGGATAAATGGAAGGCCAGTCTCTAGGATCATCAGTCCTTTCAGCATCTGTAATTAACACGGAAGTTAAAAACAAAAACTAATTTGTGTCTAAGATACCTGAGTTTGTTGACCTTAAGGTTCCGTGTATTAAACCTTGTACATCATGTAGGCTTCTGAAAGGTTTTTGCCAAGGTATCTCCTTAGTAGCTTGTAAGATAACAAGATATTTTTATTTATAATAAAGATTTTTAAATAGCTGATATTTGTTGGCAGTTAATATAATTGATTTTCTTACACTACTGGGTAGTGATCCTTGGCCCTGATGGATTCAGGTTTAGTTTGTCACAGAATAGACATCACCACAAAGATGGTTGGATGCAAAAACCATCTATGTAGAAGTAGATGAACAAATGCAATGCAGTGATGGTACTCAGGCCATGTCGATGCTACAGAGTTTTACTGAAATAAGTTATGTTGGCATGCAGTCACAGCAGTTAGTAAATCGCTTGTGCGTGTGCATACTTGGCTCCTTGCGTTAGCGTTGTGCATGCTTACCAGGAGCGCTTATGTTAATACACAGTGCAGAAGACCATGGATAGGTATCCCAGAGTGTAACTCACCACCTTCCAGTTTACTGTCTTTTGCATGATGGGCAGAAACAGCTCTCACAAGAGGAGTTGGGGAAATAGGTATCAACTTCCCATAATGCAATGTTCTCATTCCATAATATCTCTGTCCCATAATTTTCATGCCTATTTTCAATTACCTGTGAACCTGCGCAGGACTTGTTGCTGTTTGTCATATCTGACAGAAGTATGGGGCTTGCACAGCAATGTACTGTTCTCATGAGTGTTGCAAGCACAAAATATGATCCTACTGTATTTGCAGAGCTGGAGTAAGTGTCACAGGGAGAATGATGATTTTCTGGAGGGCGGATTGCTGTTGAACATAGTGAGAACCAGTTCAGTGTTGTTCATGGTGTTCATGGAGCAACTGCAAAAGGTGGAGGGTCGCTTCTGGACCTAAGAAACAAGCACTGACTGGTGGGATTGCATTATAATGAGGGCTTGCAATGACAAGCAGTGGCTGCAAAACTTTTGGATGCACAAGGCCACATTCCTGGATCTGTGTGCTGAGCTTGCCTCACTCCTCCCTCACAGGGACACCAGAATGAGAGTTGCACTGGCAGTGAAGAAGCAACTGGAAACTTGCAATGCCAAATTCCTACCTGTCAGTGGGAAATTATTTTGGAGTTTGAAAATACAGCGTGGGAGCTATTGTCATGCAAGGGTGCAGGGCTGTTAATTGTCTCCTGCTACACAGGATTGTGACTCAGCAAAGTGCAGGACATAAGGGATGGATTTGCAGCAGTGGAGTTCCTGAACAGTGGTGTTGTGACAGATAGCACACACATCCCTATTTAGGCAGCAAACCACCTTGCCAGAGTGCATCAACAGACAGGGCTATTTTTCTATGGTTATGCAAGTGCTGGTGGATCACTGAGAATGCTTCATCAATATTAGTGTTGGCTGATCTGGGAAGATGCATAAACACTTGCATCTTTAAGGACACAGGACTATCCAGAAAGCTACAAGCAGGGTCTGTCTTTCTTTCCCAACTGGCAGAATACCAGGGGCAGTGTTGGAAAGGCAATAGTGGCCCTCCAGGATCCAAACTACCCTTTACTGCCCTGGCTAGTGTAAGCTTCATGAGCTACCTCAACAGTAGCAAGGAAAGATTAAACTACCAGCTCAGCAGGTGCAGAATGACCATTGAATGAGCTTTTGGTACATTGACGGGACACTGATGTTTACTTACAAAATTGGATCTCAGAGAGAAACATATCCCAATGGTTATATTTGCCTGCTGTGTCTTGTATAATATCTGTGACGCAAAGGGAGAATAATTGCCATTGGGTTGATGGTGGAGGAGCAGCTGTCTGCCAAGTTTGAACAGCCAGACACGAGGGCTGTCAGAAGAGCTCAGTGCGGAGCTATATGGCTCAGAGCACTTTAACAGAAAGCCACGGTAATGCATTGTGGTTTGCTGTGCTCTAGCTGGCCTTGCAGTTTGAGGGCCTGTTAAGAATTGTGTGGTGCCTGCTGTACATTTATGATTTATTACACTGTTTGCCACTGATCCCTTGAGTTGTGCCACAAAATATAACTACTGCTAAGTTGGAGCTTTCACTGGCGCCAGGCATTATGCAGCACATGTTGGTAACTAATAAATATTAATTTTTCAAATAAGAGTTTAATTGTCTAACGAAAACACTTCAAAAATTTGTGTTCAAGTTAAAAGCAAATACATACACTTAAGGTTTTATGCAACAGCTTAAAGGAGGGGAAGGAACATTCAAGTCTAGTTTAGCTACCCATACATCAACCATGGCTTTCATATGTCTGTGTGTGGGAAGCTGTGGTTGTCTTTATTGTCCCCAAGGATGGATTGATAGAAGTAGATTTGTGGCCCTTGTTGCCAAGTGGGATATTGGTATGGGAGGTGTAGAAAGGTGATATACGGCAATTCTCCATGGACTACAAAGGGAGTCGAGCCCTGGATTTTTGAACCTGTAGGTCTACAAAAGTCTGTAGCATCTATTTCTGTTGTCAGAGAAGCCCCATAATGTCTTGGTGCGCTTCTATCTCCTATTCCTGCTGGGACTACTGGACCTTATTCCTGTCCTCTCTTTCCTTCTCCATACAATCTGCAATATTCATCTTCCAGGCCCTCTGTTCAAGATCTGATGCAGCACTGGCTTACAAGATCTTGATCAACCTGTCATTCTGAATTGTCTTTCTCCTTCTTATCCGACTCAGGTGCCATCGGTACAATGGCAACAGCTTCAGATAAAACATGCACAGATACTATTGTCCATGTAGTTACAATGGAAAGCTAAAGTTAGAGTCAAAACTCCCGTCCCTTGTTCCTCTAAAGTTTTATCAAGACGTGTACTGATACTATTGCTTCAGAGTGCTTGTGCATGGTGCCACTCATAGCACCAGCCATGGTGTGTATGTTCAACCTGGTTTGAGGGAAATGAGGAGGAAATTGCTCGGTTGCATAAAACCATGAGTATGGGCAATGCTAACGTGATTCAACATTCCCAGTAGCCTTTGAATTCCCCCTTTATCTTCAGGATAAGGCATGTTCACTGTTACTTGAATCTTTGATTCATCAGGCAAGATTCTCTGAGGTCAGTCTGCCTCCCAAGCACATAATTTCCATTGTTTTAAATTAGTATTTGGTCTTAGTTTTAAGTTATTAGCGCTCTCAATTTCCAGTACTCTCCTCAAGTCTTTCCTGATATTCAGTGGCAATGCTGCCCCTGATTAGGTCATGAATGTACACTGTCACACCTCCTAGACCCTCTAGCATCTGGTTCATTGTACATTGAAATAGTTTTGCAGATGAATATATGCTAAAAACAGTCTTAGGAAGCAGCGTCTACCAAATGCTGTGTTGAATGTGCAGATCTTGACGCTCTTGATGGTCAAGGGGATCTGGCAAAATTCAGCCAATGCGTCTAATTTGCTGGAGAATCTGACTCTTATCTGAAATGGCAAAGGTTCACTTCGTTTGGGAAAATGGAAATGCTCTCTTTTGTTCAGCTCTATAGTTCCATACACAGCTCTATTCCTCTCTTCCCCCCCCCATAGGGCCGCGGAAGTGCTTTGTAACATGGATAGAGAGGGGCTTGAGGGGTCTGGTCAGAACCAGTTTGATAAGCAGCACTGCTCGGCCTGATAAACTGGCTGTGCAAGGCCGTGTGAAAGTGGTTGCGCTGCCAAAGGAGGAGGAAAATTAGGAAGCAAGGTCAAGTGCTGTAAATTTGCCAATGCTAGCTGTATCTTAGAGCTGATATGCTGTGCTGTACATAAAAACTTGGAATGCAAGCTGCGCAGTGAGACTCAGCCATGAATCTACTTGGAGTGTGTGGCAAGGTCCCCCAGCAGCCCGCTTCGCAACACACCCTAGGGTCTTTGGAGCGTAAGCTGTCATTAAAGATAAGTGCACCTAACTGGTGTTGGCGTGTTTTTATTCCTCACCTGGTATCCAGAACCTTGCAGGCAGCTGTGAGCAGCAGTGTCTGTCATAACACTTGGCGTCACAGACAGGATACTGGGGAAGGAAGCATGCCCTTGTTTGGGACAAAGGCACAGGGGAGGAGGGGTGTCAGCCGCATCCCTGGGTGGCCTAGTACCGGTATGTGGTCACCCATGGCTGAACAGGTCGGTTGGTGGGCTGCGCCGACCGCATGGCCAGAACTCAGGAATGTGGGGGCCATTACGCTGGTTGCGCTGGCAAAGGCCATGGATGAGCTCCGACCGAAAAAAAGAAGGTGGGTTGAGCAAAAGGCAGCAGGGGAACTGGGGTGGCTCCTATTGACCACGCTCCACGCCCTGGAGGACCGACTCTGTGAAACAGAGAAGGGGGTGCAGGCACGGGATGATCTGGACGCCACAAAGGAGGCCCAGCGGGTGGTGCGGGAAGTGGTGGAGAAGTCTACCGCACGTGCCGACAACTGGGCGGCTAAGTGCACAACGTTGGGAGTTCAGATGGCAAACGTGCGTTGTAAAAAGCACAGGCGAGGGCCGGCCTCGTCAGTGAAGGTTCAGGTGATCGTGTGCTCGCAGGGCTGGGACCCTGCCAGTTGAGATGGGGCCTGCAAGGCAACTCCTCGGATGAGGTGTGTGCTGAGGATTGTGATGAGGAGGACCCGGTTGAGGAGGTTGCGGTCCAGCCAGTGGTGCAGTACCAAATGAAAGGCCCAGTTGGGGAAGTCCTGCAGCAGACGCATACCATTTGGGACTTCACCCAAGCCGAGATGGTGGAACTGGTACAGCGGTACAAACAGAGGATTGGAGAATCCCTTCTCCAGTGGCTAGTGCGCATATGGGATGAGGGGTTGGATGCAGTGAAGCTGGAAGCCTCTGAGAGTCTTAAATTAGGCACCTTAACTAGCCATCCAGTGGTGCAGCAGATCCTGAGGGGCGCTGGGAATGTTAATAGGAACCACTCTTTAGTGGACTGGGTGGTGTACGCCGTGCAGCATGCTTGGTCTGACCTGATAGATGTAGAGGATACCAGCCAGCCCTGGGACATATCAGAGGCCATTGCACAGTTGCGGGAGGGAGGCATGCTAGCAGCAGCATATGGTGGGACATTTCAGGGTCCAGACCTGGAGCCTTTTACCCTTGGGATGCGGTCCCAACTTACTAAACATGCCTCGTTCCACATTAAGGGCCCCTCTGGCACTCTTGGGAGTGGTGCAGGGGCAGAGAGTGTGGGACTTGGCCATGTTGTTGGAGCAGATGGACCAGTTGGGTGACCTGGGCCTGACCCCATCCTGGCCGGTGGGTGTACAGAAACCGCCCCTGCAGTCAGGGGGCAGCCCTTAAAGATCAAGACCAACTGAAATCAGATGTTCACAGTTAGTAAGGGCTGGGGTCCCAAGGGAAGAGCCCAATGCAGTGGAAGTGCGTTGGAAAGCTTTGAAATCCAAGCCGGTGGGGGTAGAGAAGAAGACGGAGGGGGAGACCATACCACAGGCTCCTCCCTCTTCTGAGCCTCCACAGCCACTGTACCCAGCCCCGCTCCCTAACGAGCCTGCACAGGCGTCGTACTCGGGATTGACCCACTGGCATGAAGGGGTGGTGGGTCCCCCAGAGTTATGTGGTACAAACGTACACCAGAGGGGACTGATGCCCTGATGTACCGCTGATTGTTTACTGGGAAAAGGGGAGAAATCCCTAGTGGGTGATGGCCCTTGTGGACATGGGGACTGAGATGACTGGTCCATGGGAACCCCAGCCGGTTCCCGGGGACACTGATTGCAGTGGACGGATACAAGGTGCCCAGATAGAGGCGAAGCCAGTTTGTTTGTGGCTTGCCCTAAGTGGGGGCCCCCCTTTTCGGCCATTGCCCTGGTGTCCACATTTCCAAAATATATTGTGGGAATAGACCTGATGGAGAGGGAGGTAGATACAGACTGGGGGAGGTTCAGCTTTGGGCGACCGTTGACATCAGAGCCATGAAGGCAGTCCTGAAGGGGCATGCCAAATGGACCCCATTGGTGATACCTCGCCCCCTTTTCCAGTGCACACCCCCCAGTACCAGTTGCCAGGGGGACATAAAGAAATAGAGGAGACTATTGCAGAGCTGTTGCGGATAAGGATTTTACGCCCTGCCGCCAGCCCCTACAATAGCCCAATGTGGCCCGTGCGCAAGCCTGATGGGTCCTGGAGAATGACAGTGGACTACCCGAATCTGAATAAGCATGCGCCACTGCTAAGTGCTGCGGTCCCTGATATTGTTACTATTGTGGAGCAGGTGGTCCAGGAGGCGGGGCAGTGGCACACTGTAATAGACTTGGCAAATGTGTCCTTTTCCATTCCTTTGGTCCCGGGCAGCCAAGATCAGTTTGCCTTTACCTGGAGGCCTGGGAGCATGGACGGGTGGCACAGAGCCAAACGCTGCTCAAGTGGAGACTTTATCTGCAGGAGAGGGCCCACCTGAGGGAGGAAGTGCCATCCGACACTCAGCAGCATCTGATGGGAGGCGTTCAGTTTGAAGCTGATACTGAGCAAACTACAGCCCCCGCCCCTGTGCCAGAGAAAGCCCCCTCTGGAGAAGCCCCCCTGCTCGAACTTCTCTCGGAGGTGGCACAGGCTAAAGCCTGGTTCACAGATGGGTCTGCCGCTTATGGGAAGGTGGTGGGAGCACCATCCGACACTCAGCAGCATCTGATGGGAGGCGTCCAGTTTGAACCTGGCCCTGTGCTAGAGAAATCCCCCTTTGGAGAGGTCACCCCCCCCCCGGCTCGAACGTCCCTTGGAAGCAGAGCAGGCTAAGGCCTGGTTCACGGATGGCTCTGCCGCTTATGAGAAGGGGGAGCGCCGCTGGCGTGCTGTTGCATACCGACCCGGAGAGGCTGCCATCATCGATATAGAAGGCACCAGAGGGTCCAGCCAGTATGCAGAGTTAAAGGCAGTTGAACTGGCTGTACTGGATGAGGAGGAGGGCCCCACACACATTTATACAAACAGCTGGGCCGTCTATAAGGATCTGAAACAATGGAGCCCACGCTGGCAGGCGCACCAATGGACCATCCAGGGACGGCCCGTCTGGGGCGTGGGAGAGCTGTGGGAAGGCCTCTGGCAAGCAGCACAAAAGAAACAGATTGTTATTGGACATGTTGATGCCCACCAAAAGGGGGGCAGGTTAGCCCACCTGGCTAACCAAGAAGCTTATCAGCTGGCAGCAGTAAGGATGCTCGAGCCAGTGGCAGAGGCGCTGGCCCACTGGGCCCACGAGCAAGGGAGGGCACAGAGGGATGGAGGCCACCACGCAGTGGGCCCATCAGCGAGGCATCCCAACAATCCGGGATGTGATTCAGACAGTGCTAGAGAACTGCCCAGTGTGCACGACTGTGGGTACCCAACCCTGGATAAAGCACCCCACAGGGTCTCTGAAGTGAGGGACCCGCCCAGGCCAAGTGTGGCAAGTAGATGTCATTGGACCACTCCCCGTGGAAAACCGTAAACAGCATGCCTTGACCATGATAGATACCTTTTCCGGAGTTCTGCAGGTATACCCAGCGGCAAGGGCCGCCCAGCAAACCACCACAGATGGAGTGACCCAGTTGATCAAGATGTATGGGACCACCGAGGAGGTGCAAAGTGACCAGGGTTCCCACTTCATGGGACAGACAGTGCAACAGTGGGCCAAAGATCTGGGAATTCAGTGGGTGCGGCACACACCGTACCACCTGCAGGCCGCAGGCCTGACTGAGCGATATAACGGCCTATTGAAGGAGCAAATAAAGAAATTGACACCAACCCATTCCTTGAAGGGGTAGACAAAGATTTTGGACCAAGCTGTGGTCATACTGAATAATCGGCCTGTGCAGGGCACCACACCTCATCAGAGACATGTGAACCCACCTGCAGTACCCAAAGTGTGCACACTGCAGGTGTGGCGTGTGTCCCCTTTGGCAACCCTGCCCATTTGAGGCACAGAGGGCAGTGTGGACCTAAGGGGACCAAAGGAGCCCAGTATCTGAGATTTTGCTAACACCGGGCTCGAGACACCTAATCCCCACGGGGTTGGGTATGGAATTTCCTCATGGGTGCTATGGGCACAGAGCACCCTGCTCAAGTTTGGCACTACAGGGCATTGTGGTGCTGGGTGGGGTAATTGACCCTGACTACCAGGGGGAAGTAAAAGTACTCCTACACAACCTCAGCCCCACGATAGTTACTATCCGCCAGGGGGACTGAATAAACCAGCTGATACGTGAGCGAGCCCTGACCCCTGCAGTACTGGTGGGTGACTGTCCGGGGCCCCCTACCAGAAGGGGACGCGGCGACTTTGGGAGTAGAGGGCGAAAGGTATGGGTCCATACCCCCGGGAAGGCCCCGAGGGAAGAGGAGATACTCGCGGAGGGCCCAGGGGATACCTTTGCAGTTTTATTACGACATGCTAACCAGTCTGTTTATGTTCCTGCTGCCAGATTATCCTCACGAGCATGATTTGGGGAGTCTTTACTTGGCAACAATGGTCTGTCTGCTCTCTGGGTCCACACCTTATCTACGCCTATTGCAGCCAGATGGCCTCCCATCTGAGTATTACAACGAAAAGTTATGTGTGTGTCAACCGGACCACCAGTGAAGGGGGCCACCAGAGTTGGGGCGCATTGACAGCAAATGTTACCTTGAACTGTAATTGGACCACCAGATGGACATGGGCATTTTTGAGTGGTGGGGAATGGGAATATATCTTGGACACTTGCCCCAGCCATGGAGTTAAATATTATGAGGTGCCCTGGGGCAACCCCCTTGGGGGGGAACCCACCCAGGCTGAGCTGGAGGCCACCCAAGTATGGCTTTTAAGTTTTCCAGCAGCGGATACCACTGGATTACTGTTCCCAAATGAGATAGTAGTAGTGTATGCCCCTAAGATGTTAGGACGTCCCGGTAACCCGGGCCAACCAAAGGCTTTTGTTTTTAGATGGTATTATTCACTAAGCAGGTCCGCAGCCCCTCCTTGGGGCCGTAGTGCTGCCCAAGGGAGTGGCAATAGGGGTCAGCCTGGTGCCTCACCTGAGGGCGCCATGATGTGGCAATTGTCAGCTTGCCAGCCTATGATACAAGCAGCCCGATTTCGGGACATTACCTTAACCTTTGATATGTCCTGACTTAATGTTTCCAGTTATGTTCCAGGGTGCTAGCGATATACCCACTTCATGTGGCCCATATCCCCATTGCACATCCAATGAGATCTGGGCGCAATAATAGCCGGAGGGATAGGTGTGGCGGTAGGGGCCCTTAGCCAATGGGATATCGAAGCATTGCAGAATAAGCTTAGTTATGCTGGAATGGAGATGGGGGACAGTTTGGTCACCCTGGCTCACTGGGGGCCCTTAATAGGATGATATATTTCTAAATTGGTCCCCTGGGGTCAGCAAGTTTTTTAATTTAATATTACATCCAATTGTATTTACAATGGTGGTAATTGTAGTGGTTAGTATTTGGAATGTTTATGTTTATTGTAGATTGAAGAGAGGATATAGAAGTGTTTTGTATTTGCAACGCATTACTTATGGTCAGACCATACCCAAGGGGTGGATTGTAGGGCTGCGGAGGAGCTTTGTAACGTGTTGGACAGAGATAGGGGCTTGACAGATCTGGTAAGAACCAGTTTGATAAGCAGCACTGCTCGGCCTAGTAAACAGGCTGTGCAAGACCTTGTGAACGTGGTTGCGCTACCAAAGAAGGAGTAAAGTTAGGAAGCAAGGTCACGTGCTGTAAATTTGCCAGTGCTTAGAGCTGATATGCTATGCTGTACATAAAAGCTTGGAATGCAAGCTGCGCAGTGAGACTCAGCCATGAATCCACTTGGAGTGCGTGGCAAGATCCCCCAGCAGCCCGCTTTGCAACACACCCTATGGTCTTCCATTGCTGTTTGGCGCATAAGCTGTGATTAAAGATAAGTGCACCTAACTGGTGTTGGCGTGTTTTTATTCCTCACCTGGTATCCAGAACCTTGCAGGCAGCTGTGAGCAGCAGTGTCTGGCATAACACTCTCTCACCACCCCTTTTTTTCTACAATTACTAAAGAATGAACCTAATCTGTTGGTTCTTCTAGTCTCTGAATGATACTATTCTTCTTTGCATGGCTCTGCATGTTCTCACATATAGGGAATGTGCCGACTGGTGCAGTCTAATGGTAGAACCTTCTCCACCCAGTGCCTGTTAGAGTGCATGCACCTTCTCAACACTCCTTCCTTCAGCATCTCCAGATGTTTTCAGGGCATGGTTATATAAGGGAATGCTGTGCTCTAACACCTCCGTTCCTTCCAACTGTTGTACCGCACTGAAGTGAAGCACTCCAGTCCCTCAGATCCAGGGTTTCTTCGTCAAGTGATTGAACATGTGCATTCCACTTTCTGACAGCCATGCACTGGGCATGCAGACACCAAACTTTTTCTCTCAGCAGTACCCCCCTGGTCCTTGTGTGTCCTCTGCTGATGCGCACTGGCGTGTGCAGGTATAAAGGGCAGAGCTGCCTCCTGTCCCCCTCAGTTCCTTCTTACTGCCCACGGTGGTCACTAGACTTGCTTTCTATTGCTTTGGCAGTATATCTCAGCCTTGTCTAGATAATTAATTATTTAAAACTAAATACAGAGTTTTAGAAGTTTCAGTAAATTGTTAGTTTAAAAAAAAAAGTTCTGTTTTTCCTGTTTCTCCATTTGGGGGCTGTTCCTGGTGCTGAGGTATGCCCCAGTCACTGGGCTTGAAGCCCTGTGTTTCTTTTAAAAAACAAAAACAAAAAAACCCCCAAAACCCATACCATGAGCCACTGGCACAACTCTCGTCTTAAGTGCCTAGGTGAGATTCAAGTAAAGGACTCATGGCAAATTCCTTGGAACGTTAAGCCTGGGACAAAGAGGGACATAAACGCTGGGCTGAAGTTCTTGTTAATGTAGGTGGCACTGAGACCGTTCGTTGGCGCTGTCCCAGCCTCAGTTGGTGCTGAGCGCTGCAGTCTGTCAGAAGTTCACTTCCAGTCCCAGCACCAGTCTCCTCTGGTGCAGAGGAAGAAGCATAAGCCTTCCCAAGGAGCTTCAAGTAGAGGAAGATTGCCAGCTAAGCAGGGAGGAAAGGAGTTGAGTGGCATGCATGTTGGTTCAAAGCACGCCTCCTCCAAATCTGTGGCAATACTGACGCTGCTGACTCTAAAACTAGTACAGGCTCCATCGAGTCCAGTGCCACAAATGGCACCCTTGACTTCAGTGGCATTGAACCCATTGAAGGTGATCTCTGTGCCAAGTACAGGGGAATTGTTTGCTGTGGCAAGAGACCTTCTATGCCTGTTGGTACTGATGGCTCCAGTGTTACAGGAAACTGTTCCTCCAATGCTATCAGACCACCTGGCTCCAATTCTTGTGGCGCAGCATTCAGTGCCACACCACTCTTCTACTTCTAGGTCTATCCACCCGTTAGTACTGGTGGCAGTCTTCTGGATCTCAGCACCAGTCCCCAGCTGACTGGAGGAAGGAGAGTCTTCTTCAGACTGTAACGGTGAGATCATATATCTCCTAGCCATGTAGCAAGATCACTATTTCCCCTCCCTACTCCCAGATTCTATCAGCTGGGATACCCTTGCGATCCTGCACCAGGGCATGCTGAGGGAATGTGGTTAGGAGTCCCTTGGGGCCCAGTCCCACTGTGGGCTTTCTGGAACCCCTGGGGATTTCCCCAACCTCCAAGTCATCCCTATGCCCTTCTTTTTCTATGTCCTCATCCACAGGGAGTGAATCACTGCACTCGGTCAAGCCAGTTTCTGTTTCCAGTACTGCGCCCGATACTGAGCAGCTGGAAATGAATCCTGAAGAGCCTACAGAGCAGCCTGTGGAAGATGTTCAGCTGCATTCAGTATTGGCTGAATCCTCATCCTCTTCAAAAGGGGCATTTTCCTCTGGAGCAATATCACTTCCTCCTGATGACTATAAAGCAGGGGTTCTCAAACTGGTTTTGCTGGGACCCCCCTTTCAAGCCATGTCACCCTTACCAGCATGTGTGGGGGATGACAACTAGTATCACACCGCCATAATAACCTTGTGATTCCCTGAGGGGTCACTACTCCCAGTTTGCAAATCTTGGCTATAAGGCATATCAAGAATTGATTAAGAGGATAGCTTTTGACTGGACATTCAGGTTGAGGACATCAGGGAGCACACTCATCACTGCGTAGATATTTTGTCTGCAGCAGGTCCATCTTGAGTGCCAATTAATGAGGCAATTTTGAAGCCTATAAAGTCCTTTTGGGAGACTCTATCTTTGTTGCCACTTACCTCTGTGCGTGTGGAATACAAATACTATGTGATCTCCAAAAGGTTTGACTAGTTATATTCCCACCCTCCTCCAGAGTCGTTGGTGGTTGCAGTGGCTAACAAGAGGGAACACCAGAGGTATCCAGCTGTCACCTCTACAACCAAAGATGTGAAGAAACTGGATTTATTTGGTACAAAAGTTTTTTTGACTGGGGAGGTGTTGCAGCTTACAATCACCAACCAACAGGCTGCATTGGGGTGTGATGACTTCAACCTGTGGAGTTTGATGGCAAAATGTAAGGACCTGCTGCCAGAGAATGCTAGGCAGGAGTTCCCACTAGTAGCTGTTAAGTTAATGGTGAGGAATTCTCTCCAGGCTGGACTAGATGCAGCAGACTTGGCTGCTAGGTCCATTACTTCTGTAGTCTTTATATGAAGGTGCTCTTGGCTACAGTCTCCGCAGTTCCATGAAGTTCAGTGAACTGCCTAGGACTTGCCCTTTGAAGGTCCTTTGCTGTTCTGGAGCAAACAGATAGCAAGTTCCATGGTCTCCAAGATTCAAGGACATCTTGAAGTGTTGCTGCTTATAAATGCCTGCCCTGGCCAGAAAGCATTATCTGTCTGAGCAGATGCACTGTTTACCTGCTCTGGCTCCTCATCAGCAACTGTCAAGGAAGAGGAGCCAGGGCACAGGCACAGGCATGCCCCTCCTTCAGCTTCTGTGCAAGCTCCTGGCCCTTTCAGACACCCAGGGAGTGCTAAGCAGATATTCTGATGACACAGTCGAGATCATCATGCTAGTGTCTATGATTCCAAATACTGTATTACCTATGTTTACAAACTGTCTCTCCTGCTTCTTCAATGCTTGGGTCAGAATTACTTCAGCCAATGGGTCTTGGACCACTGTGGAAGTGGAATATACCCTCCAATTGTTTCTCTCCCTCCCCCCATTCATCCTCCCTGTCCCTTTTTAGGGATCACAGTCACAAAGAGCTCTTCCTCCAGGAAGTACTCTTTCCCATTTGGCAAGGTGCTACAGAGGAGATTTCTCAAGATCTCAAATGGTATGGTTTGTATTCCTGCTATTTCCTCATTCTGGAAGTGAGGGGGTGGTCTTAGGCCTTTGTTTTCTCAAAAAATACTTAGATAAAATTTTTGCATGGTCACCCTAGCTTCTATGATCCCCTCCCTGGTTCCTGGAGACTGCTATGCTACCCTTGATTTGAAAGACACCTGTTTCTATGTGACGATCAATCAAGCTCACAGAAGTATCTCAGATTTCTGGTAAATCAAAATAGTTACCAAACTACTATTTGGCCTGTCAGCAGCTCCCAGGGTTTTTATAAAGGTGATGGCAGTGGTAGCCATCTTCTTCAGAAGACTGGGAATGTAAATTTTCCCTACTTGGATGACTGACTGGTGAGAGGCCAACCCAGGATTCAGGAGTTTTCAAAGGTATCTCTAATGCAGTCAACACTCAATGGTCATTTAATGCAGAGAAATCTCTCTACCTGGTCCAGAGGACAGAATTTACAGGGGCAATGCTGGACTTGCAGAACTCTGGTCTGAAACTAGAGTCTAGGTTTCAGGCAATCTGCACCTTTGTTACAGATCTCAAATCTTACCCAGTCATGACAGCACAAAACTGTTCAAGGCTCCTGGCTCATGTGGCTTCATGCACATATGTCCAATATGGCAGGCTGCATCTCAGAATTCTACAGAGTTGGGTGGCCTCAGTTTACTGCATGAGCCATCACCATCTAAACTCAGTGGTGAGGGTACCCTCTCATGTCCTTACCTCCTGAGATTGGTGGACAAGTCCAGCCAGTATATGTATCGGTGTTCCCTTTCCTTGTTCTCTTGTTGACTCTTATATTAGTGATGGACACGTCTGCCATCGGCTGGGGAGGGGAGCATCTGGGTTCTTTACACACTCAGTCTATGATCTGCAGCAAACTTAGTTTTCCACATAGCTTTCAGTTCCCTGACAGTTATCAGGCTAGCGTGACAGGTTGTTCTCTTGTTCATCAAGGGGAAGAGCCTCTTAGTTCTCACAGATAACACTGCAGAAATGTTTTACGTCAGCAGGCAGGAGGGAGCCCACTCTCCTACACTCTGCTAAGAGGTGGCTTGTGCTTTAGAATTCTGCATTGGCAATTTGGTGGATCTTGAAGCATCTTACATTCTGGTGGTGCAGAATGGTCTTGCAGACTACCTTAGCAGATCATTTATGAGTCACCACAAATGATCTCTTCACCCAGATGTGACCAGACACATCTTCCAATAGTGAGCATCTCCCCTACTAGACCTATTTGCGATAAGAACCAACAGAAAATGTCAGCAATTCTGTTTCCTGCAAGATGGCAGCCTGGGTTCCCTGGCAGATGTATTCTTGTTTCCCTGGTCAGACAGGCTTCTGTATGCTTTCCTGCCAAAGTGCTGCTGAAGATCAGACAGGACCAGGTCAGAGTCAGAGTCATATTCATAACCCCAGCATGGGCCTACCAACACTGGTTCTCCACACTCCTGAATTTATTAGTGAAACCTCCAATTTTGCTCCCCTTCGTCTTGGACTTAATTCTCCAAGACCACAGTTGGTTGCTCCACCTGAACCTCAAATGCTTCATCTGACCATATAGGTTCTCCATGGTTAGATGGTAGAGAGCAGTCTTGTTCAAAAGAGGTGTAGGATGTCCGGTTAAACTGCAGAAAGCCATCCATGAGAGCTACTTACCTTTCTAAGTGGAGACATTTTTCCATCTGGTCACATCATTCTGGAATTTTGCTGTTTTACTCCTTGATCCAGCACATTCTAGAATAACTACTGTATCTGCAAAGTCAAGGGTTGGCCCTTTGTTCTATCACAGTACACCTAGCAGCTATTTCTGCATTCCACCCTAAGGTGGCTCATCAATCTGAGTTTTCTAATAACATGTCAATAAGATTTCTGAAAGGCCTAGACAAACTATATCTTCAAATGCATGATCCAGTTCCCCAATAAGACTCCAGCTTAGTGTTATCAAGACTTATGGCTCCACCATTTGAGCCTTTGGCTACTTGCTTGTTGTTACATTTATCAATGAAGGTGGCATTGTTGGTAGCTATCACTTCTGCTGGAAGAGGAGGAGAGATCTGTGCACTAATGTCTTGGCCTTTCTATACAGTCTTCTTTAAAGGACCAAGTGTGCCTACACCCTCATCCCAGGTTGTCCCAAAGGTAGTGTCTACGTTCCATGACATCCAGCCAGTTTACTTATTTTCCTTATTCCTGAAACCACACACAAACAGGGAAGAGCTGTGTTTGCTCTTCCTAGATATTAGAAGAGTATTGGTCTTCTACCTTGATAGAACTAAGCAGTTCCGTAAAGCCTCTCAACTATTCATGGTGATAGTGGACAAAATGAAAGGTTGGCCCATCTCTACTCAAAGAATTTCTTCTTGGATGGTCTCATGTATCTGCATGTGTTACAACCTAACTAATATCACCCCACCAAATAAGATCACAGCCAGCCTCCAACGGTGTTTCTAGTGCAAGTTTTGATTCTAGACATTTGTAGAGTGGCAACTTGGTGCCCAGGGCACACATTTGCTTCTCATTATACCATCACTCAAGACTCGAGAGACAATGCTAGAGTTGAATGGGTTGTCCTTCAGTCTTTAAGATAGACTCTGATCCCATCTCCTGTTTCATGGCTTGTGAGTCACTACGTGGAATGCACATGTGCAATCACTCAATGAAGAAAAAATGGTTACTAACCTGTCCTGTAAGTGGTGTTCCTTGAGATGTGTTGCGCATATCCATTCCATGGCCCGCCCTCCTCCCCCTCTGCTTGGGAGTTACATCAAGAAGGAAATGGGAGGGAATAAGTGGGGTGGGTGGCTCTGCCCTTTATATCTGCATACACTGGTAAATGACAACAGAGGGGTGCATGAGCCACTCAGACAGGTACTGCTGAGAGGAAAAGTTTCTGATCGCAGTGCTTTGGACACACAAACACCAAGAATGGAATGGACGGTGCAACACAGCTTGAAGAACAACAGTTACATAACAGGTTAGTAACCATTCCCTACCCTCTTATTTAGTGCCTATTGGGGCACTATTAAAAGCAATAAATATATAATATTATATATATTTATAATATAAATAAATATTAAGGCCCTAAATGTATATACAGGAAAATCTTCAATGAAGTTTCTTTGTAATGATTCACACAAAAAAAGGTCTTTAAATGAAAAACCCATGTTTAAAAGATAAGAAATGTTGATATGCTAAAGAATCATAGTATGCTCTCCAAACTTCCCTCCCCTAATAAATTAAGAGGATAACATAGTGACTGATAACACTGAAGTATAAATATGAAGGATTGCTGAATGGGAAAATTTGAAGCTTTGTTAGTTATATTTTAATGATTTGCAATTATGGATAGTGAATGAGTAAAGATGAAGCAACACTTAGACCAAAGCCTTGCTGGCATAAGTGTGGTTTGCCAATTCTTCTTTTACATAGAATTTGCTAATCTATAGCATGATCTTATTGCTGACATAACAAAAAGTAACATATTGTGGTGGAAGTTTTGAGGTAAAAACACACAAACAGAGAAACCCAAAGCAGGGTGACATAAAATGACATCACCCAGAAACTGCAAAACCAGCAGGAAAAATGCATAAGTTGAGTAACTGAAATTTGCACATGCATAATGTACAGGTTTCCTGAAACCCAAAGGATTGATGTGTTAAAAGCCAGTTTGATAGTCTGAGTAATCTGTAATGTAGAAATATATATATAAAAAACCTAAAAGAAAATGGGCCCAAACTGGAGAAATGTCAATCCACAAACTGAAGGATGGAACTGAAGGACCAGACGAAGGGCTCAGAAAAGGCACCAACTATCATGGAAGGTGGAATGACTTCACGGTGTCCTGGAATGTGGTAATGTGACCCCATTTACTTATTCCATTTTGTCTGTTACTATTTAGCTTGCATAAATGTATGTGCAGACACTAAAAGTGACAATAACTCTCTCTGAAATTATATGAATAAAGGTGAAAATTGGTTATGCTTAAATTGGGTGGATTTGTGATTGTTTCCCAACTTTTACCTCCAGCATGCCTTTAGATAGTTATTGTTAGCTTGTGGTGTTAGTTTAGTTAGAAAGTTCGTAGTTATAGTTTAGTTTTAGGTTTGGTTCTTTGGGATGGTGGAACTGAGGAAGAAAAAAAACAGATTTCGAAAGATGTGTTTCATGCCCAGCTGTCTTGCTGGTGTTGGACAATCACATTAGATGCCTTAAGTGCCTTGGAAAAGGCCCACTTTCCTTTTGGGTGTTCTATTTGTCAGACTTTCACACCTAGAGTGTACTGATTTGTAGGTGCTCCTACTTAAAAAAGCTCTTGCTTCCAGGAGATCATTGGATCTGATGATTTAAGAGGATTGTTCTCCTTCGAGTGATTGCTCATATCCATTCCACTTAGGTGAGTGCGTGCCCTTGTGCACAGTTCCCAGACTTTTTTCCCTTAGCAGTCTCTGTAGGGCCAGCTCCGGCGTCCCCTGGAGTGCCACGCTAATGCCGCAGCACATAGGGCGCTGCCGGCCCCACAGACCCTCAGTTCCTTCTTTCTGCCCGTGACGGTGACTGGAACAATGCTTGCTCCCGCAAGTATTCCTCCCTTTTGTTGTTAGTTAGTATAGCAGTTCTCCCTGAACTTAGCTAGTTTAAAGTTGAGTTAGGAATAGTTTAGTTAGGAAAGTTAGAGAGCCTTAGGGATCAAGTGACCCAGCAATGCCAGGCTCGCCGGAGTTTAAACCCTGCACTGGCTGTGGGAAGGCCTTCCCAGTCAGTGGTCCCCACAATCGCTGCCTCAAATGTCTCGGTGAGCAGCATCGTAAGGATCGGTGCCGGATCTGCAAAGCCTTCAAGCTGAGGACCCAAAAAGAGAGGGACATTCAGCTGAAGGCAATCCTCATTGAGTCAGCTCTTTGTCCAGCGTCCGAGACTCCTCGAGCCTCCTTGTCACCGAGCGTATCGTCAGTGCAGAGCGCCCGCCGGCACCGATGGCACCCCGGCATCGAGCCTCTCCGGTGCTGAAAAAGAAGCGCTGCCAGCGCATGGAGCGCCCTACCTCCCCCGCACCACAGGAGCAGCTGGGGTCGAGCCCAGAGGTGCTGGAACTGCGTGAGCAGCCTCCAGCACCGGCACTGGATACAAGGGAGCCTCCCCGACTCCTGTGAGTGCAGGTGGCTCAAGCCTTGTTGGCCTTGCCCACACCTCTGGCCCTCCCTCAGCCGAGGGAGTAGGGCCCGTCTCCCGGGGCAAACCCACAATGGATGTCCCTGAAGGTTGGGTGCACCCAGCACTGGAGCAGCAGCTGCCTACCACCCGGTGCCAGAGAGTCGAGCTGGACAGCTCCTCTCCCTCCTTGGACTCCGAGGACTCATCTTGGCATCGCAGTCGGTCCCTGAATCAGCACTGGTCAAGATCGCCGTCGGCTGGTCACCATCGAGCATCGGATTTGGACTCGGCACTGAGGCGTCGATCCTGGCACCACTCACCAGCACCGGGGAAAAGGCATCGCAAATCCTCGGAGCCACGGCACCAGTCTTCATTGTCGTCAGTGACTGCCCAGGTGCCGGCACCAATCCAGGCGGCACCGCTGCTCTTCGGGCTCGTCCAATGGTGGATCCCGAAGCGGCTCTCCTGGGTGACATCATCGGCACCATTCCCCGAGCTCGGGCTCCTGGAAAGGTAAGGGCCCCTGATGCTGGGATGAGGTGCAGCCCCCAGCACCGACACCGGCACCCGGTTGGCCCCAACCCCCTTGGCAGTGGCCATATTTGGGAGCTTGGGGAGTGCAGTTGGGGCAGGGAACTATGTCGGCCCCTGCCTCTGTTACCCAGCAAGCTCTCCCTCAGGCCCCGCCAGTGCTGGAAAGGGACCGCTCCTTGGGGGAGGAGTTGGACCCTGGTGAGGGTCCCTTGACAGGACCATGACACCTGTCCTCTTTGTCGCTGGACGAACGAGGCCAGCAACAAGACCTAGTAGCCAGTGTGAATGTGCGAGGGCCCCTGGTTTTGCAGGACACCAAGGCTTGGTGGTCCAAGTCCATAATGAGGACTCTCTGGGTTTGTAGGGAAGCCAGGCCTAGGGGCTAGAGTCCATCATGAGGGCCCCAGTTTCACAGGGCAGCAGGGCCTAGCGGCCAGAGTCCATTGCTTGAGCCCCTGGTTTCGTATGGCAGCAGTCCAAGGGAGTCCCTTAGTTTCACAAAGGACCCAGACCAAGTGACTGGAATCCATGCAGGGGGGCCCAGTTTTGCATGGCAGCAAGACCTAGTGTCCAGATTCCGTTGTGGGGTGCACCTGGTTTCATAGGGCCCAGTGGCAGGAGTGCATGGGGTGGCACTGGTTTTGCAGGGCAGCAATTGTTTTTTGCAAGTCCTAGTGGCCGCAGTCCAGTTTTGCTGGGTAGCAAGGCCTAGTGGCCAGAGACCATCATGGGGACCCTTTTTCATAGGGACGACTCGCCAGAGTCCATGCAGCTGGCTGGTTCTTCAGAGCATCAAGGTATCTTTGGGGGGCACCCAGTTTTGCAAGGCAGCAAGTCCTAGTGTTTGGAGTCCATGAGGGGAGCCCCAGATCCCAGATCAGCAAGGCTTAGTGTCTAAACTCCATGCAACCCTCCCTTCCCAGTCTGGCAGAGCAGCAAGGCCTAGGAACTGGCGTCCATGCCCCTCCCATGCCCCTCCCATTTTTACGGGGCAGCAAAGG